>BLSH010472476.1:120315-133193 GCA_018402905.1 Glandirana rugosa
CCCCCCCCCCCCCCCCGCTGCGGCGCTGATTGAGAGAAAATTGTCCAACAGGTTGGTTGTACACAAGTCAATTGACAGATTGACTTGTGTACAACCAGACTGCCAAAACATGGATTAACATTTGGCCAGTCCCTACTGAACCGGCTGAATTTTGATCCATGTACGGCAAAAACGTAAATCTTCTGTCAGCCTCTATCTGGGCTAATACATACAATCAAAGCTGCAAATGTACATATTTTATTATATAAAGTGACATATAGGGGTTGATTTACTAAAACTGGAGAGTGCAAAATCTGGTGCAGCTCCGCATAGAAACCAATCGGCTTCCATGTGTGTTTTTTTATTTTTTTTGTCAAAGCTAAATTGAGCAAGCCAAAGTTAGAAGCGAATTGTCTGTCTACCATGCACAGACGCACCATATTTTCCCCCCTTACCCCTGTTAGTAAATCAACCCCATAACTTTTGAGAAGGAGGAGAGTTTCCAAAAAGAAAGTGGATGCTCTGGGCTTCAAAATAATGGCCTCCAGCAAGAAGAAACAGCAATTTGTTTGTTGGAGGCAATTGACAGCACACACTCATTTTGGTAGCATCATTATTAATGTGGAATGTATGTTCTCTCGTTTAAAGAATTGTTATCAAACGGTTATGGGTTAAGTTCTGCTTTAAATTTTTTTTGCTTTTACTTTCTGTTGTGGAGACAATGATCACCTTGGCAAAAAGAGGGTGAATCTGCCCAGACAAAACTTTTATTCTTTGGACGTTGTATCCAAAACTAAAAAAAGAAGGGTATGTAAAGCCAAAAAAATGTATTTATCTGGCTATATCCGTAATTTTTACCTTCTGCAATTACAGAGACAGCACCTCATCCTACCTATGGGGGCATCTGAGGTCACACGGGGCTATGTTCTTTTAATTCAGCATCTGGAAATCATATAGCAGCTGCATGGACTGTATTCTGAATGCAGCACTGCCTCGTGATGGCAAACTGAGAAGCATCAGCAAAATTTTGATGTCCGCCGTCTGTTTGTCTGACTTCAGTGCAAAACTGACAGGCTGTGTTGAGAATATGACAGCTTGGCATAGAGAAGCTGCCCGTCCATGGCGCAGTGTGCAGAATCAGACAGGCCTCTCCACGGGATGTGCATATCCTTCTATATTTCTGTGTGTGCATAGATAAGGCTGCATGGATGGAGTTAGAGAAAATGGCAAATGAATTTCCTTTATAAAACCACAATAGCAGCCGCTCAGATCAGTTTACAACTAGAAGAGTAGTCCAACAATTCCCCAGCATATGTCTTAGCTGATCAGCACAAAAAACTCACTAAGTTGTTTCAGTGGGCATATACGTATAATCAGTGGATATATCGAGAGCAGGCTTCCCTGGAGACATCCCCATTTATTCCTTAACCATTCACTGCCTCTGACATAAGTATTATTTCCGTGCATGAATGTAAACAAACTTCTGGCTGCTATTAAAAAAAAAAAAAATCCTTACAGCCACCTGATCATTTTGACATACCCTGAAAAGTGTCACCCCAACCCACAAATGTTTGCTGTATTCCCTGTGTAGTATGATCTCTGACCATTGCACCCATGTCTGCTTCACCGACTTCAACAGAATGCAGAGGTAACATTAGGGGTCTAATGTATCCCTAAAGCATAACTACAGTTGCGCTCATAAGTTTACATACCCTGGCAGAATTTATGATTTTTTGGCCATTTTTCAGAGAATATGAATAACCCAAAAACATTTCTTTCACTCATGGTTGGTGTTTGGCTGAAGCCATTTATTGTCAACCAACTGTGTTTACTCTTTTTAAATCATAATGACAACAGAAATTACCCAAATGACCCTGATCAAAAGTTTACATACCCTGGTGATTTTGGCCTGATAACATGCACACAAGTTGACACAAAGGGGTTTGAATGGCTATTAAAGGTAACCATCCTCACCTGTGATCCGTTTGCTTGTAATTAGTGTGTGTGCATAAAAGGTCAGTGAGGTTCTGGACTCCTGACAGACCTTTGCATCTTTCATCCAGTGCTGCATTGAGGCTGGATTCACACCTATGCGAATTGGATGTGGCTTAAACCGCATCCAATTCGCAGGACACTTGAAAACACATTGTTTTCAAGGTGTCCGGTTCACGTATGTGCGGTGCATTTGCACTACCCATTGCACAGAAAATGTGTGCGTTTTCTGTGCAATGCGGTGCAAATTCCCAGCCCGTTGTGTTGTGGGATATTTCCCCTGCTCGCGGCCCCTCCCCCCGCAGCTGCTGCGCTGTGAAAACGGACATGAGCCGCCGTACGGCGGCTCCGCCCCTTCTCAGCAGCAGACAGGCTGGAATTCGCACCAGACTGATGTGAATCCAGCCTTATGTTTCTGGATTCCGAGTCATGGGGAAAGCAAAAGAAGGCTCCTTAAGAAACAATTTAAAGAATTAGGTTGCAAGTTGAAGGGAAGGACCTCCAAGGCGATATTCTCTGAAATCTTGCCTGTGCCATGCACAACACAGGAACGGCAGGGGGAGATTCGAGCCCTGAATGCATGGCTAAAGACCTGGTATAAGGAGGAGGGCTTTGGGTTTTTAGAGCACTGGGCTGACTTTTTTTCATTGGGGTGCAACCTATATATGCTAAAGATGGTTTGCACCTAAATGGAAGGGGGTCTTTTGTGCTGGGGGAGAGGTTTATGGCAAGGCTGGAGGAGTATTTAAACTAGGATTGAGGGGGAGGGTGCATTAGATTATAATGGGGTAGACAGGTCAGACAGGGGTCTAACCCTATTAGTGGGTGGAATGGAGAAAGATATGGGGAGGGGGGGAAGGGCTATGGAAGATGATATGAATGTTCCCATGTTACAATCAACCATTGGAAATGGTACTGTTTTGTACTAAAATTAAAAATATGCAACATGCATGTGCAAAATGTGACAGTGAATTAAAGTGTTTGATTACCAATGCCAGGAGTCTGCCAAGCAAAATAGGTGAGTTGGAAGCTCTGGTACATAAGGAGAACAATTATTTGATTGGTGTAGCTGAATCTTGGCTTCATTCTTCACATGACTGGGCTATTAATATTCCTGGCTATGCTTTCTTTCGGGAAAGACAGGGTAAAATGGAAGGGTGGGGGTGTCTGTCTCTATGTGAGAAGTGATCTCAAAGCGAGTGTGAATGAGGGCCTAGTTGATGGAGAGTGTTGTGATGAGTCTGAAGCATTATGGGTAGATCTGCATATGGGGGTGCACACTACAAAGGTTATCATTGGAGTTTGTTATAGACCTCCCAGTGTTAGAGGAGGTGGAGACTCTGCTCCTTGCACAGATGGAAAGGGCTGCAAGGGCTGGGACAGTGATAATAACGGGGAATTTTAACTACCCGGAAATTAACTGGAGTAATGGCACTGCTTGGACAGTTAAAGGGCAAAAAATTTTAAACCTATTACAGGACAATTTTATGGTCCAGTTTATTGAGGCCCCAACGAGGAATGATGCTTTGCTTGACCTGGTAATCTCAAACCATGCAGAGCTTATTACCAATATTCATATAAAAGAACATCTGGGTAACCGTGACCATAACATGATTTCATTTAAGCTGCAAGCATCCAACACATGTGGGATAAAAACACTTAATTTTAAGAGAGCAAATTTTACAAGGATGAGGGCTGCTCTCCAGGACTTAGACTGGGAGGGAATATTGGCATTGATGAACACAGAACAGAAATGGGAATTTTTTTTAAAAAAAATTGTACGCGAACCGTAAACTATATTCCCATGGTCAATAAGTTTAAAAGGCTAAAAATAAAACCTATGTGGGTCACGGCCAAAGTTAAAAACAAGTTATAAATGACAAGAAAATAGCATTTAAAAAATATAAAAATGAGGGAACACTATCATCTTTTAAATGTTACAAAGAATATAACAGAATATGTAAAAAGGAAATCAAGGACGCAAAAATTCAAAACTAACGACAGATTGTAAAAGATAGTAAGACAAACCCCAAAAAAATCTTTAAATATATTAATAGTAATAAGGTCAGGTCTGAGCATGTAGGCCCTTTACAAAATAATCTAGAGTGCGTGACTGGGTACAAAGAGAAGGCAAACTTATTAAATACATTCTTCAGCTCGTCGTATACAAAGGAGCACGGGGAGCTCATGTCCACGATGGTGGTGGTAGTGACACAGCCACAAATGGTCCACAATGACTCAAAAGTGAAATGGTCCAGAAGTATTTAGACAGAATAAAGGTAGATAAAGCACCTGGACCAGATGGCATTCATCCACGGATCCTAAAAGAATTAAGCTCTGTAATTTCAAAGCCATTGTATCTAATTTTTAGGGACTCCTTAATGACTGGAAAAGTACCACTGGATTGGTGTAGGGCCAATGTGATGCCCATATTTAAAAAGGGATCAAAGTATTTACCAAGTAACTATAGACCTGTTAGTTTAAGTTGGGAAGATATCGTTTATAGTTGGGAAGATACTGGAGAGTTTAATAAAAGACCACATAGATGAGTTCTTGTTGGAAAAAATGTTTTAAGCAACAGACAGCATGGATTCATGAAAGACAGAAGTTGTCAGACAAACCTGATTTCTTTTTATGAGGAGGTAAGTAAAACCTTGGACAGAGGGGTGGCTGTGGTATACTTGGATTTTGCAAAAGCGTTTGACACCATTCCCTACACACGGCTAATGTGTAAGGTAAATTCTACAGGCTAGGAAAGATCAGTTTGTAAATGGATAGAAAACTGGCTAAAAGACCGAATTTTAGAGAGTAGTGGTTAAGGATTCTTACTCTGAATGGTCTAAAGTTATCAGTGGTGTACCCCACGGTTCAGTGTTGGGACCCTTACTTTTCAATATATTTATAAATGATATAAGGTCTGGGATTAAAAGTACAATTTCAGTGTTTGCAGATGACACAAAGCTATGCAGTGGAATAACTTCCTTGCAGGATGTCTCCAACTTACAAGCAGACCTCAATGCACTGTTTAATTGGGCGACTATGGGGCAAATGAGGTTTAATATTGATAAATGTAAAGTTATGCATTTGGGGGGCTAAGAATATGCATGCATCGTACATACTAGGGGGGAGTACAACAGGGGGAATCCATAGTGGAGATGGAAAAGGATCTGGGGGTTGTGGTAGATCATAGGCTTAATAATATGCTGCGGTTTCCAAAGCAAGCAAAATCCTTTCTTGTATTAAGAGAGGTATGGACTCCAGAGAGAGATCATTTTGCCCCTGTATAAATCATCAGCAAGACCTCATCTGGAATATGCAGTTCAGTTTTGGGCACCAATTCTCAAAAAGGATATCGGGGAACTGGAGAAAGTGCAGAGAAGGGCAACCAAACTAATAAGAGGCATGGGAGGCGCTCAGCTATAAGGATAGCTTAGAGGAAATTAATTTATTCACTCTTGAGAAGAGGAGTTTAAGGGGGGATATGATAAACATGTACAAATACATAAGTGGTCTCTATAGTGAACTTTGGCATGGAGTTATTTACTTTAAGGTCATCACAAAGGACAAGGGGGCACTCTTTACGTCAAGGGAAAAAAGATTTCATCTCCAAATACGGAAAGGTTTCTTCTCAGAGCTGTGAAAATGTGGACTAGACTCCCCCCAAAGGTAGTTTTGGCCAGCATGGTAGATTGCTTTAAAAGAGGCCTGGATTCTTTCTTTAATGTAAATAATATAACTGGGTACTAACATTTTTAGGTAAAGTTGATCCAGGGTGAATCAGATTCCCTCTCGGGGGATCAGGAAGGAATTTTTTCCCCCGCTATAGCAAATTGGATCACGCTTTGCTGGGGTTTTTTTGCCTTCCTCTGAATCAACTGTGGGTGAAGGATTGTATGGTTGTTGTATATAATTTTTATGTTATTTTTTTTATTATTTTTGGTTGAACTAGATGAACTTGTGTCTTCTTTTTCAACCTGACTAACTATGTAACTATGTAAAGGATCTGCGGGGAAAAGGTAGTTTAACTTTTAAAAAGATATCCAAGGAATCGAGAATGCTAATCAGCAGTGTTCAAACTCTAATCAAGAAGTGAAAAACCACGGTCAGGTAAAGCAACTAAAATTTCAGCCACAACTGCCAGGAAAATTGTTCGGGATGCAAAGAAAAACCCACAATTAACTTCAGGACTCTCTGAAAACCTGTGGTGTGGCTGTTTCAAGATGCACAATAAGGAGCGAAAGTGCTATCCACTACACCACTGTGCCGCCTAATGCATAAAGATAAAAAAACCTTCTGCCTTTACAACCACTTCAATACTGCTTTAAGTAATCTTAGGGCCTAAAATCTGCATATTAACATTTATGCAAAGTATTTAAAAAAAAAAAAAAAAGACTCTAGCAGCAAAAGTGTTAAAGGCTGCACCCAGGCAAGCCTGCTCCTGATGCATGCTTTTATAGTAGACCGTTTTGCGTATGGGACCATTCTCTGCAAAGGTGTCTTGATGAGGCAGGGTGGCTTCAAATGAATTTTAAAAAATGTATGCAACAAAAAGGCCTCTGTTAACACGGAATGTTCAAACTTAAAGTTTATTTATTATTTTGTGTTAAATAGCTTGAAAATGTGCTGAGGAATTTATGTATTCCTCTATGTTGGCCTGTCTATGTGCAACTCTCCCCTGTTTGCTGGTTGTAAACTGATCTGGGCAGCTGCCATTTTTCTCTTACGTTCACTGACAGACGCAGCCCTTCATTGACAAGTGGGGTTATATGCACATCCTACTAGGAGTTGACTAGGCAAATAGAAAGAAAGCAAGCTGGCCCCTCCCAGGGGGCCGTCCTCTCTCTCCCATATAACCCCCCCCGCTCTGCTTGGCATATCAGTTTTATTATGCCTAGTGCAAGATGTTAGACCTGGCTCTCTTATGGGACCTGCGGTTCATCTTTTTTGCTACCGCTTGTTTATTTTTTTCAAGCTATGAAGACTGCTATCAAGAAGCCGGCTGGGGCATAGAGGATAGCTAGAATCCTGCACTCCCCCCAGCACGGCCGACCGATGCGAGCTAGTCCTAGCCTTGGCGGGGCCCGCCGCATCATGCCCGTTCCGTGTGGGCAGCCAGTGGGTGACCCCCACTTGCACCCGGTGACCGGACTTTGTGCCTGTCCAGGGGCCTATGGCCTGCAGCATCCCTCTCTGGCATGGGAGGAAGGTCTGCGACCGGGTGGCTACCCGCTACGCCCGTCGGACTGGTGAGTGACCCCCCTCTCTTCCCCCCCTAGGGGCCCGGAGGAGGGGTGCAGGGAGTATTTTAGCGATTTGGCCGACCGGTGGAGGGTGTTCGCTGGGCTAGTGTCCCCCCTGGGTGTCCTCGCCCCCTCCTGCACCACACCCCCCGCGTTTGTACCGCCATGCGGCGATCCGCCACCGTTTTGCTGTAGCCACGGCCATTTTGCTGAGGGTTTCCCTCTAGTGCTGAGCGGCGGCCATTTTGCCGTAGTCGTGGCCCGTATTACAGGCTTGGCCTCTTGTGAACGTTTTCGGCGGCCATATTGCATGCCCCTGTAGAGGAAAAAACGTGCTGCTGCCATTTTGCTTCCTCTTTCACTTGGGACAGCGTGGATGACTACAGGCTGCGCAGGTTTCTTGACTGGCGGTTCTTAAGCACTCCTGCTGGGAGCAGCGCTTGTGAGGCAAAACTGCAAGTATAGCTGGGCTCTCCCTGGGGTGCTGGTAGCGGTGGGTGCAGTCCTCCTGGGGTCTCCCTGGCGTTCTGTGGGGTGGCGGTGGGGGTGTCAGGTCATTTTCTATTTTGACTCTCAGTTCCGGTGGTACGATGGCAGATGACCCTGCGGGTCCTCCTGAGGAGGTGTCAGCGGCAGCGCAACCTGCGCTGGGGACCCTGGTGTCTGGTGTCCCTGGACCAGCTGAGAGCAGTATTTGGGGAATTTCTTCCCCGGGTGGGGCCGAGCAGCGCTCTGGGGGCCCCTAAAAAGCATCCGCCTCCCCCTTGTTCCTCAGGGGAAGAGTCCGAACCGGAAATGGCTTCGGGGGTCATGGGGACCCCCGTGGAACTCTGAGGGCGAGCTAGTCCCATCGTACGGCGAAGAGCACCAGGGGGTCTCGGTTGCATGCGAAAAGGCACTGGTGCTGCACTGATTACTAATATCCATGCGTCTTTGCGACTGGACCAAGCAGGGGAGTCGCAGGTGTCCGCATACGTTTGCAGGTCTGCTAGGCCACCCAGGTCACCTAAGGCTTATCCTTATGATCAATTTTTTGATCACCTGGTCTATCAGGAATGGCAGCGTCCACAGAATTCCTTCGCCCTACCTAAACGCTTCGCTATACGCTATCCCTTTGAGGATAGTTTTGTAAAGAAGTGGGCATCCCCCACAGTGGACCCTCCGGTGGCTCGCCTGAACAAGGCAACGACCATTCCCTTGGAGGGGTCTCCTTCATTTAAGGACCCAGTGGACGGAAGCGGTGTCAAAGGCACTTTTCCTGTTGGCAGGATCAGCCATGAGGCCTGCCCTGGCGTCAGCCATGGCGGCGCAATATCTGTCTGAGTGTATGACAGAGCTGCAGAATGATTTGGAATGTGGCAGGACGCTTGAGGCGTCGCAGAGAGCAGACCATTTGTTTCAGGGTCTTCGGTACCTGTGTGGCGCAGCTCTGGACCTGCTTCCCATGCTGTCAAAAATGTCTGTTTTTGCAGTCATTATCAGACGAGTACTCTGGTTAGGTTCGTGGTCTGGTGACCACGTGTCCAAGAAGGGTCTTGTGGATCTTCCCTTTCTGGGTGGTCGTCTCTTTGGACCACAGTTGGATGAGATCATCAAAGATTTCACTGGAGGGAAGAGTACTTCCGGAGCCCAGGCGGCGGGAGTTCCGCCGTAAGCAGGGTCCTGCCTCTTTGGGTCATAAGAGATTTTTTCGCTCCCCTTGCGCAGCAGGCAAGGGGTCGAGGCCCGGCAAGCCTGCCGCAGGGGCCGGTAAACAACCCTGGCAACGCAAGAACGAAAAGACAGAGGAGAAGTCCTCCTCTGCATGATGGGTTGCCCCCACCCGAACTTTGGGTGGGGGGGATTTCTTCTGGGGTTCGCAGACAGGTGGACTGCCCACATTTCCGACCAGTGGGTGCAGAAAGTGGTGTCCTCCGGGTACAGGATAGAGTTCAGCACTCTACCCCCACACAGGTTCTTCCCATCAAACTTGAGACTCCCTCAGGGACGTCGGGAGGCCCTCCTAAGGCCTGTTCAGGTACTCTCCGACCAGGGGGTGATTGTGCCAGTACCTCAGTTGGAAAGCTTTCACGGTTTCTACTCCAACCTATCTGTGGTCCCCTAGAAAGGGGGGCGGGGGTCAGGCCAGTTCTGGACCTAAAGGCGCTAAACCACTTTGTGAAAGCGTGAAAATTCCGGATGGAATCTGTTCGTTCGGTCGTGGCCGCCGTGCGCCGAGGGGATTTCATGGCATCCCTGGATATCAGAGACGCGTACCTCCATGTTCCCATTTGTCTCCGGCACCAGCGCTTCCTGCGCTTTGCGGTGGGAGACCTTCATTACCAATTTGTGGAAGTTCCCTTCGGTCTGGCCTCGGCTCCTCCAGGTGTTCCCCAAGCTAGTGGCCCTGGTGTTGGCGCTACTGAGGCAGAGAGGCATTGCGGTGGTAGCATACCTAGACGACCTGCTCCTGAGAGCGGAGTCTGCTACGGCTCTGGAGGAGAACGTGGCTATCACCATGACCTCGTTAAAGAACTTTGGCTGGCTGATCAATCTGCAGAAGTGGACAGTGACACCGTCCTGTCGCCTGGAATACTTCGGTCTGATTCTGGACATGGAGCAGGCGAAGGTGTTCTTACCTCCGGCCAAGTTACTGACACTGCAAGCAGTGGTGCGAACCCTGCTGTCACGCCGGTGGTCCTCCTTACGGTTTTGTATGCGGGTGTTGGGGCTCATGGTTTCAGCCTTCGAGGCGGTACCCTACGCTCAGAGTCACACTCGGCTTCTTCAATGAGCGATTCTGTCTCAGTGGGACAAGTCTCCACTGTCCTTAGACCAGTTGATCAGATTGGATCCTCAGACCAGAGGGTCCTTGACCTGGTGGCTTCGGGCCCCGGCTCTGACGTTGGGGAAGTCTTTTCTTCCCCTGAATTGGTCGATAGTCACGACGGACACCAGCCTACCGGGCTGGGGGGGGGGGGTCCTGGGGCAGCTGTCTGCTCAGGGCCGTTGGTCGGCGCAGGAATGTCGCCTTCCGATCAGTGTGCTGGAGCTGAGGGCTATCAGGCTCTGCCTCTCCCACTGGATGGTAAGGTTGCGTGGCCTCCTGGTTCGGGTTCAGTCAGACAATGTCACGGCAGTGGCGTATGTGAACCATCAGGGCGGAACGAGGAGCTCGGCTGCGGAAGCGGCTCTCATTCTGCGATGGGCAGAACTTCATGTGCCGGCAATTTCCGCCATCTACATTCCGGGTGTAGAGAATTGGCAGGCGGACTTTCTCAGTCGCCAGACACTGAATCAGGGGGAATGGTCCCTACATCCAGAAGTGTTCCACCAGATTTGCCATAAGTGGGGCACGCCAGATGTGGACCTCATGGCGTCTTGATTCAATCACAAGGTGAACACCTTTGTGTGCAGGACGAGAGACCTGCTGGCGGCCGCCACGGACGCGCTGGTAGTGCCTTGGTGGCGGTATCGACTTCCCGCGTTTCCTCCCATCAAGCTTCTGCCGCGGCTACTGCGTAGGGTGGAAGCGGAGGGGATTCCGACAATCCTGGTGGCTCCGGATTGGCCTCGGCGTCCTTGGTACACCGACGTGGTGCGAATGGTAGCAGATGTTCCCTGGCGCGAAGATCTGTTGTCTCAGGGACCCATCTTGCACCCTGCTTTACCCTCGCTGGCTTTGACGGCTTGGCTATTGAGTCCCAGGTGTTGAGGGATAGGGGTGTCGCTGACTCCGTGATCCCTACCATGCTTAAAGTGCACAAGTGTACTTCGCGCAAGATTTATCATCGCACCTGGAAGGCCTATATTGCTTGCTGTGAGGCGGGGGGTTGGAACCCCCGCTCTTATGTTGTGTCCCGGGTGCTGGCTTTTTTGCAGCAGGGCCTGGATAAACAGTTGGCATTGAGTACTCGCAAGGGTCAGATTTCGGCTCTGGCGATTTTCTCTTTCAGCGGCCTTTGGCGTCATTCGTTAATTTGTACAGGGTGTACGCCATGTGGCTCCTCTGGTACGGTCGCCTGTGGCGCCGTGGGATTTGAATTTGGTATTTTCTGTACTGCAGAAACCGCCATATGAGAAAATCAGGGATATTCCCTTGCAATTGCTGTCGCAGAAGGTGGCTTTCTTGGTGGCCATTACATCCGCTAGGTGGGTATCTGAGTTGGCAGCGTTGTCCTGCAAGTCTCCTTACTTGGTCCTTCACAAGGACAAGGCGGTCTTGCGCCCTTCTCTTTCGTTTCTACCGAAGGTGGTTTCTTTTCACATTAATGAAGATACTGTTCTTCCTTTGTTATGTCCGCATGCATCGCATCCTAAGGAATTTGAGTTACATTCATTGGATGTCGCGAGGGCTTTGCAGGTGTATTTGGTGGCTACAGACCCCTTTCGGAAGTCTGGCGCGTTGTTTGTGCTGACGGATGGTCCGTTCAAAGGATTGGCAGCCTCGTCGGCTACTGTTTCTCATTGGATCAGACAGACCGTGACCCATGCGTATACTGTTCCGGGCAAGGTTCCCCCTTTTCCAGTCCCGGCTCATTCCACCAGGGCTGTTAGCACTTCCTGGGCTTTCAGACACCAGGCTTCGGTGTCACAGGTGTGCAAGGCGGCCACTTGGGCCTTTGTGCACACGTTTACTAAGTTTTATAAAGTTGATGTGTCAGCATCTTCGGATGCTGCTTTTGGCCGTAAAGTTTTACAGGCGGCAGTGTAGGCGCGACTGGCGCCTCCTGAGAGGATTCTGTTTGGGTACAGTTGTCATTTACCCACCCCTCTTTTCTGACACAGCTTTGGGACATACCCACTTGCCAATGAAGGGCTGCGTCTGTCGGTGAACGTAAGAGAAAAAGGGATTTTATTAAAACTTATCGTAAAATCCTTTTCTCTGAGTTCACTGACAGACGCAGCACCCGCCCCTCTGTGGTGCATTTGTACGGCTTGTTACGAACTAATATGCTAAGCAGAGCAGAGGGGTTATAAGGGAGAGAGAGGATGGCCCCCTGGGAGGGGCCAGCTTGCTTTCTTTCTATTTGCCTAGTCAACTCCTATTAGGATGTGCATATAACCCCACTTGTCAATGAAGGGCTGCGTCTGTCAGTGAACTCAGAGAAAAGGATTTTACGGTAAGTTTTAATAAAATCCCTTTTTTTTTTTCCCCCCAGATAAGTTCCTATAATATTTAATACCCAGGAGAGTTATTCTTTTCATTTTTCACAAGCCTGTTTATTGATTCAGTACTATTTTTTTTGTGATACAGGTTTTCACTTTAAAAAAGTTGATATTTTCTATGTTTTTTTGGACGATATCTAATATTGAATATATATGTTTAACATAGATCAGGACTGCACATTTAGAGGAGTAGCGCGTACTTTACTTGTTTGGTTTAGAATGAATTGAATACCTTCTTATGCTGCTCTAGTGTTTTTCTCATGCTTGTTGCAGAATATTGCCCACCATGCAGGACAGTTTGTGGCTGCATCTCCCACCCTCTTCCTGACAGTTTAGTGTTCTGTTTATCCATTCGACAGCCACAATCTCACCTGGGGTTAATGGAACTAATTAACACAATCTTCTATTATATATTCTGACCTGGTGAGGGTGATATAACTAATGGTCTCTGATGTCAGCTACTATCTTTGCCTTTTGTGAGCGATTTCATGCGCGATGAGGAGATTTACACGTCAGGAC
>BLSH010472476.1:133203-149808 GCA_018402905.1 Glandirana rugosa
AGTAAGAGTAAGGACTTCGGATATCGTGTAAAAAGAAAAATAATCTCTTGTGGAATATAAATAGGAAAAAGGACGTCAGAAGTCCGGTCAATTCATTCAATGTCCAGAAAGGAGACGAAGAAGTCATCACCGTCACCCGTTAGGAAGGAGGAATTGACTCGAGTATACTGTACTCTCATGGTAAATCGGACTTTCATGACCCTCGGGTTTGACGAACTATTACGTGAGGTTCTCACGTATAGTAAAATTAGGATTAGAGTGTTCACCCGACTTCGACCAGCAATATGTTAGACCTCTCCAGGAAGGTTTCATCAATGGGTTTCATCTCTAAATTAAGAGGACAAAATGTGGCCAATCCCTAGGCACCCTCTCCACATTCAAGTGCTATACCCCACTTCTTCCTCTGTCTCCAGTTTAAAGAATGCCCAGCTTCAACCCACTTTTTCCTCTGTCCAACTTTGGAAGGACCTCTCCAGATTGTATAACGACCAGCTTCAGCCCACTTGTGAGATTAGGATTAAAATGATATGCACTCTTGGAGTGCATTATCAAGCAGTTTGGGCTCCCAGTACTTTCAGGCTAAATGGTACTCTCATGTCATATGAGCTCAGTTAAGGAGGAAGGATTGCCCACTGCCACTACTGAAGAAGCAGAGGAAAGACCTGTAACTTACTTAACTGGCCTGAAGACTGCAGGAAAAAGGATAAATATAAGGTGTTCTCTAATAAAAAGAAAAATGTGCTATAGGCTTCAGGAATGAGAATGACTAAAGTCCATCTTTAATATATTTTTACTGAAAAGCCATGCTTTAGTCTTGTTGTTTTTTTGGATTTTAGCTTAAATTTAATTAAAAGGATATGAATAATACATTGGGAGAAAATGCCTTCAAATACAGTCGAAGTGTCAGAGTGAAACAAAAAAAGTTGATGCAAAATTGATTGTGCGTGTGAGAGTGAGACCAGATTGGGTGGTGTTGTATCTGTGAATGATAATGATTGTCCAACGTTTGTTAGGGTTGGGTGGAATTCAATAGATCTGTTAAAGGGGGGGGGGGGGGATGCATTGGGTGTGGTTGTCAGGATGACATAGGGGGTAAGGGTGTGATTGTAGTTGGGGTGGGACTGGATCTGTCATGAGGGAAGGGTTGCAGTGGGTATTATGGTTGTATGGCAATTGGGCTTGATCTGTTGGAGGGGGGTGTTGAGAAGGATTGTAGTTGGTGGGATGGAGTAAGCATAATTAGGACTGTAGTTGGGGTTAGGCTGGATCTGTTGGCATCTGTAGTTGCTTTTTCCATGTTGGGAGGAGGCAGTTGATTTTGTGTTTTCCTTTTCTCATTTTCCTCATTAATTGCTGATAATATATTTATTCCCTCCTTTTCCTAGAGTTCCAGGGCAGGAAAAGCTATATTTTCTAAATAATCATGTCTTCCATCCTTTAATGTTATTCAAATGAAGCCATTAAGTAGCCAATTCCTTGCAGGCCTCTGGCGACGGCTCTGACCTTGATGGTCCTCTGAGAGTTGTCTCTTTTCCAGTGCTAGAAGCCAGCCTGTTTACTGCGAGTCTAAAGAGATTGCCTGTTTGAGAGCTGGCGTGATTCTTGCACAGCAATAGCATTTATACAGATATTTTTTGTCTGAAGTTCATGCAAGATCAACCAATGTATTATAGAGCTTATATCTTCATACTGTAATCTTCTTTGTTTCTCTCATTTCATCTTGGCACAAAGTGACCTGTAAGGATCATTTAAGATCATACTGCTACTTGTAGCTGGTAAGACTGATATTTGAGATAAGAGTACCTAAAATATTACCAGTAGGCCTCGTGACATACAGAAATGCTGCGTTCGACAATGTATAACCACAGTGGAAACTGACATTTTGTTGGGGTTTCTCTTGTTTGATTAAATGTTCACAGCTATATTCTGGTGCAGCATTTGGACTATACAGTGTTTCTATTGAAGAGGAGGGTGTTTTGGAGAGACTGGATAGTTTGATGGTCTAAGACTTGTGTAAGACTTATGCAGATGTTTAAGTTAGAATAAAGACTTTTCATGCTCCTGTGGTGATAATTGATTCAAATGAAAACTGAATTAAAAGCTAACTGCATCCACTATATTGGATAGTTAGTGATAACACTTGTTAATGTAACGGCTTACAATGTAAAGAGGAAAAACTCCTGATTTTATTTTATTTTTTTTGTTTTGTTTATGCACCCTATCCACTATGTCAGTGTGTAATTCCCATGTATTCTGGTCCACTGTTAATACCTTTTTTAAAAGGTACTAGGTGTATATCCAGTCTTATGTGGATGCAGCTTTTGGCCACAAGGTTTTTGTAGTGGTACTCTGAAGGTTTGGTCTGTTGACCCTTGTTGTTGGGCCTGTTGGCACAGTCCTGCTTGCCAAGTTGTTGCGCACATTTCACATTTATTGCTTGGCAACATCCCAGGGCCAATGAATACTCCTCTGCCCTGAACTGTATGTTTAGGATAAAAGGAGTTTTGACTGATCTGTAAATTTACATATCTTGGAGTACAGGATTCAGCTCACTCTTCCATCTAATTCTGGGTTACTTTGCATTGGTAAATAAAGAAGTGGGGACTCACAGAGTGGGATAGGGTTAAAGGGGTGTGCCTAGGGGCATGTCCTCAAAAGCTTTGCCAGTGTCTAATCACCACCTGAAGGTATAAGGCTGTAACCCAGGATTAC
Organism: Glandirana rugosa; assembly: GCA_018402905.1. Lineage (NCBI taxonomy): Eukaryota > Metazoa > Chordata > Amphibia > Anura > Ranidae > Glandirana > Glandirana rugosa. The sequence goes on from BLSH010472476.1 coordinate 135,916, forward strand.
TCCAGTTTTTACAGAGAAGTAAAAATTCCTGGAGTTTTGGGAATAGCCAGATCTCCAGCCCTAATTTAATCTGGTGAAATAGTGTGCTATATCACTGTGTTTCCCAGCTACCCTTTAATGGTAAACTACCCCTTCCCCATAGGGAAAACAAGTCACCACATGTTGGCAGGGGAAATAGATTTGCTAGCAGCACAAGTCGCTCCGTCAAGTCTCTGCAGGGACATCTGCTCCTTCATTACAGGAAGAGAAAGGTTTCTGGAAGTCTGAGAGAAGTTGCAGCGTTACAAAGATGTTGTTGTTCTGCAGGAACAATTAGTGGCTGTCTGTTTTCTGCCACATATGAACTCATAAGTTTGGACAACTTTGTTTAATAGGAGATGTATTGGCTCCTCAGCTATATTTTTTTTCTTGATTGTCAGTAGATGATGGTCTCAGAAACTGATGAGATGGCAACTTACACCAACAAATGAGCCAAATGCTTGGCCTTGCAGGAAGAGTACTGGTACCATTGTGCCATGGTAGTTGACCTCAGGTTATCGCTAGCAAAGAAGAAACCATCTACATACTCTTACAGTTCTGCAATATAACTTTGGTAATAAAAAGAATGCAAACCCCAACACACGGCTTTCTAATAAGGTGGTATGTAAATGTTCTCAGTCTCCAGGCCATGGCATAGCTGGTAATAAGTCCCATTCAGCTGAACTTGTTCTACAGTATAGTGTTTGATGTCTTGCCACTTATCCATGTAGCTTCCTTAGCTCAAACATACAGGGGTTTGTGTTATGTTTAAAGTGTTACCTTCTGTGGATGGTGGTAACACCTGAAGAAAGGAACCAGAATTCCAACATAGGAGCTGCCAGGTATACAACATCCTTCTGCCAAGATCACTTTTTTTTTTTCTTGTTTTACTCCTAACCTGGCTTATAATATTGTGAAAATGTTTAAGTCGACTTCTATGAGATGATTTCTACTAACAATGAGAATAAAATGTGTGGTTGTTAAATATCATCTATACAGGGAAAAGCCACCTCCTTCCTCTGCCATATACAGAAGCCTACTACCTAACCGTAAACCTATGATTATATTGATCTATCAAATGACCCTTATTTCCCGATCACCTCTGGACTCTTGTATGCGAAACCTCCAAAGTGTAACTTGTGCATCTGGTGACATGAGCGCACATAAAAACAAAATGATTGTTGGATAATCTGTTAGTGGCCACATTAACCTTGCCCAGATGCCATTCTGATTCTATGGCTACATTTTACAAGGTAAATCAGTGTGTTTTTCAGTCTGTTTATTATGTTGTTGATTTTGTGCACTTTGTATGTAGAGAATTCAGATCTCTGTGGCCTTTCCCTGCTTAGAATAGATCGGCTTTATTGGTGATGAGCCAGTTTGCTCAGTAATTGTTCTTGATTCACCTACCCAAGTAAATATGCCCAAATTCGACAAGAGCAGCAAAATGGTCAAAACCTTTGATGCCTTCTAATGATTTGGCTGCATATTAGAGTTCTGCAAATAGGTTTTTTACCTCTGCATTCACTTGTAATATAGACGCAACGATGAATGGACAGCAAGCTGTCAAAGTAGCAAAGAAAAACATTTCCAGCCCGCTGCTACCATTATTCTCTTTGTCACATTGGATAACAATAATAGGGTATGTTCATATTTACCCCACCAGAGAGGCTTAGAAAGTGTCCTCCATTTATCATTGTATGGTTTTATTCTGCGTGAAAATGTTCTGCCTGGTCCTTCAGTGTTTCTGCTGTTCTGTACTCTATTTTATCTCACCAGCCTCCTTGGGCCACCTCCCTGTAATGTAAAATAAAGTCATTCATCATCAAAGAAGATAAGAGGTGATAAGACAGCTAAAGGAAAAGTGTGCCAAGTTTGGATCCGTGCGAAAAATAACAATGAATTGTCCATCACTACAGCCTTTCAGAAATAAAGGTGCCTTTTTCCAGGCAATTTCCTGTGAATAAGTCGTATTTTCTTTCTGTTTTGCGGAATGGAAGACAGTGCTTTTCCTGTGTTTCCCCCATCAACTGCTAAACAGGAACTCTTGCCGGACATCTAGAAACAAATCACAAGAAATTTAAACCAGGTTGCAACTTCAGACACAGATGCTGCTACTACCTTTTCTTACATGTATAATGTATAGTCTGATTCAACTTTTGATAGGGTTTTCATTTACTACTTTTAATTCACTAGAAGTCGGTTTGGATGTCAGACCCCTCAAACTTAATCTATCCAAGACTGAGCTCATTATTTCCTCCCTCAAGTGCCCCGTCCTTTGACTTCTCTGTTGAGAATGATGGCACAACTATCAGTCTGTCCCTGCAAGCCAGGAGATAGGGGTAGTCCTGGACCCTGAACTCTCTACTTTGGCCCCGCATCCAATCACTGTACAAATCTTCTTCCTGCCTTAACCTCTTCAACATCTCAAATACCACAACCCTTAACCACTTCAGCCCAGGAAGGATTTCCCACGTTGGGACCAAAGCACTTTTTGCGTTTCGGCACTGCGTCGCTTTAACTGACAATTGCGCGGTCGTGCAACTTTGTACCCGAATGAAATTCGCATCCTTTTTTTCCCCACAAATAGAGCTTTCTTTTGGTGGTCATTTCTAATCACCACTATAAAAAAAAAAGTGACAATTTTGCAAGAAAAGCAATATTTCTTACTTTTTTGTTAAAATACATATCCAAAAAAAATATAAAACAAATGTATTCATCGGATTTGGCCAAGTTTTATATTCTTCCTCGCAATGGGCATAGTTTTTTACTATTTTTTTTTATTTTTTTTATTTTTTTATTTTTTATACTAGTAATGGCAAATCCATCTACAATTTTGCCCCCAGCTACATCGGTAACCTCGACTCAAAATACTAACCAAACTGTTTTGCTCAGCTACTCCCAAGACCTCCTGGTCTCTAGATCCTTTATCGCCTTTTTCCATGTTCACCTCCAGGACTTCTCCTGAGCCTCAAACTCCTTACCTGAATCTGACTATCTCCTACTCCTAGCCACATTTAGGTGACCCTCCCTCCTTTTTAGATTGTAAGCTTTAACGGATAGGGCCCCCTCTGATTCCTCTTGTGTTGAATTGTATTGTAACTGTACTGTCTGCCCTCATTTTGTAAAAATGAACCGTTGGTTGGATTATAAATCCTGTATAATAATAATAGAAAAGCTGTTCCCCATGACTGCGTGACATTTCAAGTTGCAGCTTTGGCTTTATTGCTATCTGTTACAGGTACCATGTTTATTGATCTGATGAATTTCACCTTGGGCGTCTATACTTTCCTACCACTTTTGGTTAGGGTAACTTCCTAATCCTAATGACCTTACGGATGGTAAATTTAATTTCTGACACTACCTAACTTACAGGGTTAGGGTTAGTTACTCATCCTCATATTTCTGTAGGTGACATTTATCCCAGTTGTGATCTTTTCCGCCTGTTACTGGATTAGTTTGTTACTGACCCTGTTATGGTGGTGATTTTTATCCTGATCCCAATACTTGCCCCTCCTTGCTGGGTTAGGTTATTTCTCGACATTGATCTCATTACTGATGATGAATATGAGTCTTGGTCTCTGGTTTAGGGTTAGTTACTCATCCTGATATTGTTAAGGATGAATTGCTAGTGAATTTAATCCCAGCCCCAATTCTCTCCTCCTGTGGGTTTAGGGTTCTTTCGCTGATCATGAATTTCTTTCCAACCTTAATACTCATCTCTCTCAGTGGATTAATTATTGATGCTGATATCAATACCAATGGTACATTTTGTCCTGGGCAGATTTGCTGCCATTGTTTTTAATAGACGTTTGCCCCTGCCAGCCATACAGTTGGACACTGCCTCACAGCTTCCTCTTCACCCGCTGTCATGGTTGCCATGGATACCGACATCTCAACTGCATTTATCTCATCTTCTCTACTTGTCACTACACGTGATTCTGTTTTGTCGTCCTGATAGTTGAGAGCTGATGAATAATTGTTATCCTGGCATTGAAAATATCCAGATCTGTCCGCCTGTCTCTGATCACTGCGTCATATCCCTGATGCGACTGTTTTCTTTAGAATAATAATAGTAATCTACTCATTAATAGCAATTCTTTCCTCCATCTTCTCCTCACAAGACACTGCAAACGTTTCCGGCTTTTTGTGATAATTTCACTTTTGATGAGTCTGATGATCACAAAGACAAAACTTTTCTCTGCGGCAACTTTTTTTTTTTTATAGAATTTGCTGTTTAAGTTCTTTTTTTGTTGGGCTTTTTTTTCACAATCAAAGATTTTTATTGAAGTGAATAGGAAACCATATTACAAATTATATTCTAGGATATGCAAGAGTATTATCTGAACATAGACATAGCAAATACTAGTAATTTAAGTAGGTTGGAATCAAAAACGGCTTGCAGATAAACCTAATTATATATGGGTTTAAATGTTATGTTGAGATATTACATTTTGTAAAATGTACAATATACAGTTCAAATTTGAGATTTCCGTAGGTATGAAGTAATAAGTTGATTAGTACATTAGTAAAGAGAAGAAGGAATAGTGATCAGGGATAAATGTAAGTGTTTAGGTAAGTAAGGTGAAGAAGTAATTGGGTGGATAAGGGGGAGGTAAGTTGGGGGGGGTTGTTGGAGATAGAAATAATGAAAGGAGTGATTGTTGTAGAGAGGAATGGAGGGGAGAAAAGGAGAGACGAAGAGGGGGGAAGACAAAGGCGAGGTTTGTTGGGCGTTTTTAGGATAAAATTTAGTGTATTTACACTGAACACACAATCTAAAAACACAGTTCCTGTACCTGGAAATATTACAATTCCGCCAGTGCTGTGCAGATTTTAAGCAGAGGAGACTTTCTTTTTCTGCACAAAATAGTCAGGTGCTAAGCACCACTGAGGTAATGCAGTTGTTTTAAATTACAGGACTTAACAAAAATTGCATTAAAAAAGTCCAAAATGTGGTGTTCAGCAGCTATTAGTGAAAATCACCTGGAGTGGTGGCAGATAATAAAATAATCCAAAAGCACCAAAAAAAAAGAGGACTTGCTAAAGGGGGCACGCACCGAAACGCATTGTCATGGAGGCTGCACATCAGCTTGCTTTCCAGCTTCAGGTCCTTTCTGTGTATTCCAGTTATAGCAAATTCCTCCTCTGGCATCACATGTGGCGTATCGCTTAGTGACACGCCACCCCACTGAGGGATCCAAGGCCCAGTGTATTCATCACCACAGAGGATCACATCCCACGGTAGCCTTAGAGTTGCACACGGTGTCACATTTTCTTGTCCGCTGGCCTAGAACACCATCTATAGCTGCTGCAGCAGCTGCATTCTTACCGCCAGCATACGCAATGGATTTCTGGGCTTACAAGTCAATATGTTTGGAATGTCATCTATGCTATATATGGCAAATACCACTGCTGACTAATTTATCAATGCACAATACTGCTGTTTTTGATTTGAATTACTTTTTTTTTTTTTTTTTTTTTTAAAGTCGGTTACCTCATAATAACATGACAGTCATGTACATGAGGTATAACATTTCACATCTCCAATACATACTTTTTGGTGCAGTTTAATATTTCTTGTATCTATATAATATTCCTCTACAGTCGTATTATATGAGATATACCGTCTTTGTGAAGAATAATAAAAAGCAAGATAAAAGAAGCGATAACCAGAAGAAACAAACAGATCAACTTTGCTGACATTACTCTTCACTTATAGCTTATCCACTTTCAGACCAAGTCTTTTTGGAGTTCGGTGTTTTCAAGTTATAACCATTTTTGGTTGATGTATAATTTTTTTTCTCTTTACACCGTAGAGAATAAAATGGCGGTAGTTGCAAAACTTTGTCACACTGTATTTACGCAGCGGTCTTTCAAGCACGATTTTTTTTTATTCTGTTTTTTTTTAGTTAAATAAGACAACAGTAACGTTAGGCCAATTTTTTTTCCATATTGTGAAAGAATGTTACGCCGAGTAAAATGATACCCAACATGTCATGCTTCAAAATTGCGTCCGCTCGTGGAATGGAGACAAACTTTGCAACTTAAAAATCTCCATTGGCGACATTTAAAAAATTCTGCAGGTTACCAGTTTTGAGTTAGAGGATCTCTAGTGCTAAAACGATTGCTCTCGCTCTAACGATCGCGGCGATACCTCACATGTGTGGTTTGAACACCGTTTTCATATGTGGGTGGGACTTGCATATGCGTTCGCTTCTGCGTGCGGGTTCGTGGGGACGGGGCACTTTAAATTTTTTTTGTATTTATTTTACTTGTTATTTTTTCACTGTTTTTAAAAAAAAAAAAAAATTGATCACTTTTATTCCTATTACAAGAAATGTAAACATTCCGTGTAATAGAAAAAGGCATGCCAGGAACACTTAAATATGAGATCTGGGGTCAAAAAGACCTAAGATCTCATATTTACAGTAATATGCAAAAAAAAAAAAAATTCTTAAAAAATGACAGTACAAAAAAAAAAATGGGCCCTTTTTAGAACATTGGGCAGAAGTGACTTGTGACGCCGCTTCCGCCCTGCCATGTAATGGAGAAGCCGCTCACGGACACTGGGGGGAGAGGAACTGATCATTTCCGCTGCTGCTGGCGGGTCCGGTAAGCGGTGGAGATGACCGGAAAGTGGCGGGAGGAGGGGGGGGACACCTCTCCCGCTGCTAAGTGATCTCGTGGCCAATCCGCTGCTGAGACCACTTTTATCTTGTGCAGCATCGCCGGCCGGAAAAAGATACCGGGATTATGGTAGTGATCTGCTACCATAGCAGCGGTATTCCACTTCAAACGGCTGCCGTATAATGAAGGCCGGCGGTCTTGAAGTGGTTGTACTAGGTTGCATATATATAGCCCCACAGAGTTAGCTTAAGGTGGTTATTGGCCTATAGAGGCTGTGCTGATAAGTTAGTTTTTCTTTGATTAGTATTTTGTTAACTTGTGCAATCCACTGTGACCCACTTGGTATTCGGGAGGACATCTAGAATTGAGCTATTCTACAGGCAATATATAATGGCCTCAGTATCGCCACCTGATGGGGCATAATAGTCGTCCTCCAATCCTCCGAGTAGGCACACAATCGGATCTTTCCCAAGTCTAACCTGGTATGTTTGCGCTATAGTGTCTGTGACTGTTGTCTAATATCTAAATAATTTTGGACATTTCCAAAACGTGCGCTAAGTCCCCTTCATCTCTGTCACACTTCGGACAGAGTAGTGTCTCTTCTACCCCATCTGAACAATTGTACTGGCGTTCTATGTGCTCTATGTAAAAGAAACCAATGAGAAAGCCGTTGTGAGGCTGATACCGATATTAATGGTGCAGAGTTCAAACAAATTTCCCATGTGTCCCCATCTATTGGCCCTAGGTCTCCTTCCCTGCCCCTTCTACACAGAAGCATTGAAGCCTCATGGGTAACATTAAGCAGCCTCTGATATATTCTCGGAATCATGTCTTTCTTGTCCGGTTCCAAGAACACTTCCCTCATGAAAGGATGCTCCATAGACCTTAAGGCAGTATGTTGCTGTTGCTTTTGTATGGCATGTCTTAATTGTAAGTACTTAAACAGGAATTTAACCTCCCACAACATCAATTCTTTAAGTTGCAAAAATGACTTAAAAGTCGCACCTCTAAAAAGTTGCTGGATATATACTATTCCCACCCTTTCCCAAGTTTTAAAAACCTTATACAGTTCTGTATAATATGGATTGTGTCATATGGAAGTGAAAGGATTGTAGCCCTGGGTTTGAAACATCCTTCTGACAGCTCCCCATAATAGGTCTAGTAGGATAACTGTCGGGGTGGGTGGTGATATGTGCTCAATCTTGAGTCCAAATTTGTCACGGCCATACCATAGAGTTTTGGGGTTTCAGTATATTTCGAATGGAATCAGTGTGAACTTCAAGACCCCAAGCCCCCAAATGTTGTATCTAAGAGGCCAAAAAATATTTGCAGCATGGAACCACCAGTCTTCCCTGATCTTCAGTAAGCTGCAGGCTGGTAAGGCTAATTCTCGCCTGTTTGTTGCGCCAAATTTAACGCCCGAAACAGGGTATCTATGTATGAAAAACATTTCCGGGGCACCCATATGGGAGAATTGTGGAATACATACAATAACTGGGGGGCCCACACCATCTTAATTGACTCTTGCCACCTTAGATAGTGGAAGTTTGGACCAAGTAATTTTTTTAGCTTGCATTTTGTTCAGTAGAGGGGCCAGATTTAAGTCTATGTAATGTGACGAGTCAGGAGAGATCTCTATTCCCAAGTAACGAAAGACTGATACAATTTGGATAGACTGAGCGCATTCTGGGAGCGGCTTGTCCAGTGGGTCTAGGGGTAGAAGTACAGACTTATTTTTGGAGAAAACTGACAGGGCCCCAAATGAATCCATTAGCTCCATCACGTTTTTTAAGGAATGTTGTGTGTTCCCTAAGTAAATCAACGTATCGCCTGCATACAATGAAACTACCTCCTCCCTATCCCCCCTGACAAAACCTGTGAGTTCCCAAGATGCCCTTAGGTGTATGGCCAGGGGTTCCAGTGCAAGGGCAAAGAGCAGGGGCGACAATGGGCAAGGAAAAGGGTTCCCAAAGTTCCCCGTTTAATGCGAAGCCTTGCCGTAGGGGCTGCATAGAACAGTTTAACCAAATTATTAATTTAGATCAAACTACTTTTTAATGCATGGATGCTTTGGTCGGTTTGAGACTTTCCTACAAAATTTAAGTTAGTGACTCTGCAGAGACATTTCTATTGATTAAATAAGGCGTTCTTTGAGTGATTTCTTTTTCTGGAGCCATCTTTCTGCTTTTGTAATGCGCAAGCAAGACTGTACCCTTGTACATATATGCTATACACAGTAAATTGTTTGTATATTACATTTGATGATGAGCACGTATGTCTAAAAACAGTTCTGTCTGTAATGTGTTTGGACTCTTTTAATGAACCCTGTTTTTTATGGCATTGGCTGATAGGCTCCCAGGCAGCGTTAATCACACACTCTTTGATGTTTGTGAAGAATTGTTCAGATCATTTTGAGATGTGGCGGCTTGTCTTCCCTCAGATCAAAGTGGTGTCTTCCTCCTCTAATGTAGTGCACCTTAAAGCAGCACTTCACCCTCTCAGTGAACACTGACTATTTTTAATCCTTATGCTGCTTGCATTAGTAAATAGATAGGAAAGTATATCATATTTACTTGTGTCAAACTTTTTTTTTTACATTTCCTCAGTTACTTCCTGGTTTCCATGCATAGGCAAATGATGTCATCCATCCCAGGAGTCTTCGGGAGGGGGGGGGCGGGGGGTTCCCAGCTAAGCACACACACCAGCATGCCTGAGTTAAGGGGAGGTGGATTCCAAGCAGAAAATGCTACATGAATCATCCACCCTTACTCAAAATGGCCACAGCCAGAAATGCTAGGGGTGTTTTTTTCAGTGTGCTTGTTTAGCAAAACAGTATTTTTGGTTTGTGGTGCTCAGAAGCAGTGTAGTTCCGCTTGTCCTGTTGATGAGGTTTGTGTGCTCCTTCCCTCAATCTCCCTCTTTCCTCCCATCCCTTTTCTTCAATGTTTTTATGGAAAATAATTATTAATAAACATTGCATAGGATATTGAAAAATGGAGCCGTTCAATCAACAGGTGTCTTCATGAATGAACACACTACAGGTAATTAAATAATCAGAAGATTACAATGGTATGTTGTAATGAAATGGCAACATTATATCATGGAATTGAAAAAGAAAAAGAAAAATGTAGAGGAGGGTAGACACTCACCTAGTGCACATGACAAAGGGGGGTGAGAGGACAGGAGATGGGAAGGACAAAAAAGAAGGCCCTCTGCCCCACAACAAGGCAGGGGCATTAAACTGGGTGGAAAACTGATTTCTCATCCTTAAGGTTCTAGGAGCTTAGGATCAAAGTGTGGAGGGAGGAAATTGCCCACGCATGGTTGCCAAATTTTCAAGTGTCGTGGAATTTTGTCTAAGATGGTTGCTTCAATCTTACTGTGGATCATAGCTTGGGTAATCCTATTTTTAGTCTCTGCTGAGCAGACATATGGTGATCTGGTGATCCATGCCTTTGCAATAGTCGGTTTGGAAGCTGTGACGATGGTTATCACTAGTTTTGATTGGGCCTTGGTAAGGTCAGGTGGGCAGCGGTTTAGCAGGGCAAAACCTGAATCGAGGGTGGTCGGCATGTTTGGTAGGATAGACCCTATTCTGAAAAATTTCAACACAGAACTGCTGCACGATGGGACACGTCCACCAGATATGCACATATGTGCCCCGTTCGCCACAACCTTGGAAATATATGGGAGGGCAAGTTGCTATATATTTAGCGATCCTTGCTGGGACCAGATACCAGCACAGAAGTACCTTGTAGTTGGTCTCAACAGCAAGCATGTTTTGGGATGAGGAGTTAGTCGTAGCCCAAATGTCTTCCCAATCCTCCCTCTCCAAAGAGATGTTAAGGTCATTGGTCCAACGTGTAGTATAGGAGGGGAGATGTTGTGAGGTGTGCCTATAATCTGCAAATGATACCTGGTGCAAGGGGATCTGAGTTGGATACCTTCGTATAGCATCATGTTAGATGGAGTGGTAGAAGCACGGAGGTAAGGGGCAAAAAAATGGGATATTTGCAGATAATGAAAGATTTCACATTATGGGTGTCAGGTTCGAGCATTCCTAGAAGAACAGTTTCCTGGAAAGTGGATTGGCCATCGTGGGCCAGTTGAATGGCCCCCAAGGTCTCCCGATCTGACCCCCTTAGACTTTTATCTTTGGGGTCATCTGAAGGCAATTGTCTATGCTGTGAAGGTACGAGATGTGCAGCACCTGAAACTACGGATACTGGAAGCCTGTGCTAGCATTTCTCCTGCGGTGTTGCGATCAGTGTGTGAAGAGTGGGAGAAGAGGGTTGCATTGACAATCCAACACAATGGGCAGCACATTGAACACATTTTATAAGTGGTCAGAAACTTGTAATTAACTCATGAAAGAATAAAGTTACGTTAAAATCAAGCACACCATTGTTTTCCTTGTGAAATTCCCAATAAGTTTGATGTGTCACATGGCCCTCTTCCTATTGAAAAAACAAAAGTTGGATTCAAAATGGCCGCCATGGTCACCACCCATCTTGAAAAGTTTCCCCCCTCACATATACTAATGTGCCACAAACAGGAAGTTAATATCACCAACCATTCCCATTTTATTAAGGTGTATCCATATAAATGGCCCACCTTGTATATCAAAACTGTAGGATTTATTTGTCATAGAAGCTTCATTCAAGCACCATGAGAGATCTGTTGTCTGTGGAATTAAGGAAGCCAATGAAGGCATCGCTGCACAGTGGTCAGACCAGGGAATTGGCTGAATTGTGAAGTATGGTAGTAGCAGATGCAATAGGGATAAATATGTGATCTATTCTTGTGAAAGACTTATGAGTATTTGAATAAAATGTGTAATTGCGATGAAGATGGTTACATTCCCTTTAAGTATCCAATAGGGCTGTGTCTTGTAACAGGCGCCTAAATGCTAGAGAGGGTACATGCACATCTGATGAGTATGGGGATCTATCAAGGTGGTTGAAGAATTTGATTAGAGTCCCCACAGAGAATGAGGATGCCTCTGTGATGGGTTTGGGCCACCTGTAACTAGTGAGAAAATTAAGGAATTTGGATTGACATTTGGGGTATAGTATGAAACAATGGTACTTTTCAACGTTCTGTAAGAGCCCTACAAAGAGGAGGTAGTGGCCTTCAGGATCTTTGATCTCGGTCAGAGGCGTGAAGGGGACAGAAACGTGGCACGCTAGAAGAACCCCTCTGTGTTTTAGTTGTGGCATTTGCCATATAAAACTGTGGACAACGGGGGATAAAAGAGCGAGGGGCTGACCGTGCAGCAAAATGGGTTTTATTGGAGTGCCACTATGCCAGCTTTGAGAGTAGCAAAGGATTTAAAGGCCTTGACACGTTTTCTGGGGGGAGTTTAGACCCTTGACATTCAAGGATAGGATGTTCAGGGGGGGCATAAGGATTGGGTTAACAAGCTATACCATAGGAACCCGAGTTCCCTGGGGGGCAGACGACCTAGGAATAAGAAAAAAGGAGGGAGAGGGTAAGAAAAGGAGAAAGTAGGCATGAGTAAGAGAGTGCCCATAGGGCAGTCAGTAAGGCAGCAAGTGAACCCTAAAACGTCACACTTAGACACTGGGAACAGCTGAGCTGCTCCGGCGGCGGGAGTGTACTAAGGGGAGGCGCAGTGACCGCTCCTTGTCCTCCCATCCCTTTTTTTTTATCTCTCCCCTTCTCTATCTCCTCTCCCTTCATATTTCTCACCCCCCCCTGTTGATTTCTCCCCTACGATCTCTTTCTGTCTCCCCCAGTTCTATGCATTTGAAACTGTATTTCCCTTCTATTTTCTGATCACGATCACCTATTAGGAATATTTCAGTGCTCACTAGTCCAGCCAGTCCAACTGATCACCATACCTGCATTTCATGATGAGTGCATATCAGAAGATCTAATTGTCGGGTTTGTCTCATGGCTACAGGATTCTGAGTTTCTTCTCCACCAAGCTATTGCTGGGTCAAAATAAAGTCTGTCTCTGTCTTGTCTTGTCCTGGGAAGACCGGATAGATGCTGCCTTGTTTACTGCAAATCAAGGTATTAGAGATATATTGCAGGGATAAAGTGACTGACACGTTTTGTCAGCCTTCATCCACGGCTGTATTTTATAATATAAATCCCATTGCTGGCATCCTGTTCCTTCTCATTATTCAGGAAGAGCGAGGTGACATCTGACAGGCTGGTCAGAGCAGCGAAGGCTCAGGTGGCTGGTGTAGGCTGCAACGTTTAGATTTGTTTCTGCTTAATGCAGTGCACGGTGTCTGATCGTTACTCTTCGTCTGATCTGCTGCTCCTCTTTGTTCCTCACTGCTGAGCATTGATTTGTCTTCCAGATTTAACTAACATCAATATTCGTCTGATGGGATGAATTCTGCGGCCTTATCGCTCAGCTGGGAACGTTTTGCTTGTTTTGTAAGTTTGTTTTTTTTCTTCAGTTTTTGGTGGGCACAATTAGAGTAATCCACTGTGATGAATGCGGGTATCAGATCGCTGCCCTCCTCACCAATGGGCGACTGAGGACCCCCCTGATCTAATACCGTGCTTGTCACGAACGTAACAATGCCGCTTTCAGCACATGGATTTCCCAGTTTGCGGGACCACCGTCTAAATGCCAGCCACCTGAGAGCGATTGTTACTGGGCTAATTCAAACAATTAACCCTTTCTCTGCCACCACCTCTATTGGAGCCAGAGGAGCTCAGGATTTCAGAAATACCAGTATTTCAGAATAACCACCTGTAACACACGCTGTCACCACAGATCCAGATGCGTTATTTTTAAAAACAGTATCGTTCTTCAAAGGAACAGATTCGTGATCGTTGCATTAAGAGCTTTAGGGACAAAATTAACACTTTTCAAAATAAGGTTTAATAATGAAAAAGTTAAGTTTTAGGTGCAGTAAAATATTTACAGAAAAATAAAAGGTTTATCAAAATACTGAGACAAAATATACAGCAAAGGAATAGAATGAAATACCTGCATTTGAAATGTCCGTGACTAATCAGTGTTTCCAAGATGTTTTCCTGGTTCTCGGATGTTGCATCATTAATGGAAATTGAGAACTGACAATTTGATCTTGGCAATCCCTTTTTCTCTGGATGACAAGGGGTGGGGCCATATGCCCCTGACCATTCACATGAGTGGGCGGTTTCTTAGACTTTGTCCAGGGTGGGCTGTGGAGGAGCTACCTGTTTCTTAATTCACACATTGTTTATGAAAAAACATATTTCAAGATTGGGCTGCCT
>BLSH010472476.1:179967-193527 GCA_018402905.1 Glandirana rugosa
TGATCGAGTAATACGAAACAGAAAAAAAAAAATAAACCCCCCAAATGTTGGAGAAATTCGGGCATTCCCCATTCCCACTTTACAGTCTCCCCGTCAGAGTTCCGTCCCTACACAAGGTTATAAACCGACTTATTTGAAAGATCTCGGGTCACTGGAGTAACCACCCTCAAAAGGAAAAATCGTAACATGTAAGATTTACAAAAGAAGATATATTTTGGACGAAACAGAGAAAGATAAACAACGGATAAGTTCACGAACACATATCTCAACTAGCTTGTAGACCTTCAAGCCCAAGACGTCCAAGCCGGTTTGAACTGGGCTTGAAACAGGGCCTGGGGCTTGGGGTAACTTTAAAATAGAAAGAGACAAAGCAGGTTTTATATAGAAGAAAACATTTAGAATGTACAATGCTAAAAAGGAAAACTCCCACCAATGAGGTCACTGGGCTCTAGAAAGTTTATTCAGCCAAATATTGGAACACATCCCTGCCTTGAGACTGCCCCTCTGACATTTCACCCTTACCCCTTACGGGCTTAAAGAGGTTGTAAACCCCCCAAATAAAAAAAAAAAGACAAAGCATAATGAGCTAGTATGCACCACATACTAGCTCATTATGAAATACTCCCCTTAGAACGAAGCCCTCTCAGTGGCGCCCGCACACTGCTGAGAAGGCTGACATCTTCCCCGATGTTTCTTCCGGGTTCACAGGCTCCGGCGCTGTGATTGGCTGGAGCCACGATGACGTCACTCCTGCTCATGCACGCGAAAGCCGCCGGTCATGGCACAGAGTCCTGAAGAAATGGCACAGCTGCCGTTCCTTCAGAGCGCATGCGCCGATGGTGGCAGCGCATTATGAAATACTCCCCTTAGAACGAAGCCCTCTCAGTGGCGCCCGCACACCGCTGAGAAGGCTGACATCTTCCCCAATGTTTCTTCCGGGTTCACAGGCTCCGGCGCTCTGATTGGCTGGAGCCGTGATGACGTCACTCCTGCGCATGCACGTGGAAGCCGCCGGTCATGGCACAGGGCCCTGAAGAAATGGCACAGCTGCCTTTCCTTCAGAGCGCATGCGCCGATGGTGGCAGCGTAATTAGTAAATAAAGCCTAAACAGTGCAAATTTAGGAGGTATTTACAGTACCTACAGGTAAGCCTTATTATAGGCTGTAGGTAAAATAAAAAAGGAAGACTTTTACTTCTTTGATCTTAGAGACTTAATCATAATCGTATCTCTATGATTAAGTCCATAAGTGTGAAACATGTTAGGGAGGAGGCGGTCTCCAATTCGGGGACATGTTGCAGTATTTGTATGGCTGAATAAACTTTCTGGAGCCCTGTAATGTCCTTGGTATGTGGCCTTCCTTTTTGGCGTTGTATTTTTATGACTTATGACTCGGCTTCAAAGAACAGCACCAGTGGTGGGCTTTTTATGATCTACAAATGGCATGTATTTTTTGAGAGACAGTAGCCACAAATATTGTACAGTGTCCAAGCAGTATGTAAGCAGTTTGTTTAAAGATGACAGATTTGATATGTCAATGAAGATTAGAGTGTATTTTGATAATGGCCACAAATATTGTTCAGTAAATGGACCGTATGCAAGCAACATGGTAAGGCCCCAATGGAAGAGGGAGAGACGAGGCAGTTTTCTGAAATAAACAATAGTGTATTATTTCAGCTCCACCCACACGATCATGTCATTTATTCACTGAGCTCTGTGTACGAATGAACATAAAGTTCCAACATCCTTTGTGGCTGTTGGCTCGTCGTTCTCAATGAGCTACCATGGCGCTGTGGTCGTTCATTGAGTCTTCCTGTCGGTGTGAAACTGCCTGGCCCTACGGTGTAAGGGGCAGACATCTCACACTGACAGTCTGCAGGAGACCTGCATGGCATCAGCGATCTGCTGATCGCTAGTCCAATGGTTTCCAAGCTCCTAAAAAATAAATTAGTAAATGCGCATTTTTTTTTTTTACTTGCAAAAAAATGGGCATTTAATTTTTTTATCCTCTAAACTAGGAGTCTGCAGCATCAGCAGCAGGTGTTCTGCAGTCATTGAAGCAGTCTGCACTGTCAGGAGACATGCTGATTCGCCTCTCTATAACAAAACCTCCCGCTGCGCTGAAAGTCCTCTTAGATAAGCACATTGGCTGCAGGGTAAGCTGGAAGCTCCAGCATATATATTGGGTAAGCTCTGGACAGTGGTCCATCCGAGACACCCAATAGGCGACTCTATGGAGTCCCTGCTTATGAAAGTGCCCACATCAGCCCTGAAACCTGATGTAGCAATTATATGGTTTAGGCATGGTCTGCAGCCGGGCCTGGCAGCTGTGGTATAAAAGACTCTGAAAAGCCGCACTGAGGAAGCCAACACCCCCCCCCCCCCTCACTGCGCCTTCATTCAGGTATCCGAAAATCTGAGGCACATTGGTCATCATAGGGAATCCTACCACAATCAGGAAATGTGGCAAAGTGGTTTTTACACATCACCCTCTCAGAGCGATCCATTTTGATTTCCGCCTGGCTGGTTGCAGTAGCTTGGCCATTTTACTCTTGTATCATGACAGTTTGCCACCTAATTGTGGTCTCTCTTCTTGATTACCTGAACCCGGGGGTCTTTGTGCAGGCACTTGATCCTAAAATATTCTAATGGCCCTCCTCGATCCTCCTGAGTGATAATAACTGTGGTTATTTGGTCCTCCCGAAGATGCATAACATACACTGCAAAGAGCTTCTCTTATACTATGTACTATGTTTATTGTACTGAAGAGAACTATGTGCCATATGGTTCTTTTGTATATGTATTATATCTTTATTTTTGAGATAAATAAAAACTTTTCTGTTTAAAAAAAAAAAAAAAAAAAAAAATGGCTGCAAATTGCCTGCGGCAGAGAATCTACACTTCCTCCCCAACACCACCAACAACTATTCCTTTATTGCCTCACATGGATGGAGGCAGTAGGCCAAGAAACTTGCTGGTCCTGAGACAGCAGCAAGTCCTCTCCCTCCTGCTGCTGTGCCTCCAGTGCCCAGTCTATCAAACCATAGATTGTGTGCTTCCAGAGGAACGTGAGGGGGATTGTATCACTGCACACTGCATCACAGCTCACCATTTTGGTTGCTTATTCAAATAGTACCATAAAGTTTTACGTGTCCTCCTGAACAAGAAGACATTGGCATAGCGAAAACTCCCCAGAGCCTGTCCTCATACCATAATCACACAGATACTCAATGGCTTCAGCTGGTGCATCCACCGTAGCATGGCCAACGTTGGTACATCATGTAGGGGTGTTATAGAAGATGTGGTTGCCAGGCAGCTCACACCAGCAGGTTGCGGAAGTGAGCCAAGCAAGGTACATGTGAACAATGGCCAACAGGTTAGTGCTGTTACACATGCCTCTGCTTGGCTGTCGTGAGATCAACCACCTCTTGGCCTGAACATAGAGAGCTACCAGCAGCTCTGACCAAATGTGGCTCCTTTCCCCAAAGTAAGCTGCTTTCAACTAAGCATGGCAGTGTTTAGCATGGGAAGCTGCATATACTCTGGGATGCTTGTTAAAGGGGGGCTGCATGTTCCAAGGGGATGAAAATGAGGCCGGTGCGGAGCAGGGGGGGTAAATGGGTCTGTGCTGTCACCATGTGTTTCCACATGCATATGGTACCCATAAGTCTGTCCTGCAGCAGGCCAGTGATCGTGTGATAAAATAATTCCATCAACTCCTCACAGCCAATTTGTGGAGCTATGGCACAATTAGCAGAGGAGGGGGGAAGAAGAGGAGGCAGTAGCAGCAGTTGCGGACAACTGCCTCTACCCCTGGGAGGAGACCGAAGAGGAGTGCTTTGTGAGACACTCCACTTCCTACGGCATGTGCTGTGGCTGTAAAGCACATCCACTTACTGCACAAGCATGAGGTGATGTCTATAAATCAAGGACCCCTTAAATTAATTTCATACAATTGATGCTGACACACACAAAAAGCAGGGCTAAAAAGGATTGTTGGGTCTTCAAACTGTGAACAGTAGTGGGGGGATGGGGGTTACATGAGAATGTGTAGCCCACCACACTGCAATCCACAGTAATCTAGCATAATTTAGTACGGTATTGCAACAAACTCTCCCTACATACACTGTAGGATCTCGCTAAACTATTTCACCACTCATTGACAAATGGCTGCTGGAAACCGCCCTTTTTTAGTTATTGAGCTGGTACAAAACAAAGCCATCATTGTTTGCCATTGCAAACCTGCTGACCACAGTTAAAAGTTCACGCAGTGCATTATGGTTGCAATGAGTTTGGTCTTAAAGCGGAGTTCCGACCAAAATATGACTTTTAAGATAAAAATACCCCTAGCATACTAATACCTTGTGCAATGTAACTAATGTATCATGTAAACTATGCCCAGTTTTCTATTTGTGCAGCATCGTTTTTTTTTTTTTGTGACGTTCCTGCACAGCGTGGCCATCTCCAGTGTGGGCATCTGAAGCCACAGTTTCCTTCCTAGATTCTGTGCATGCTGGCTAGCCAGCATGCACCTGCCAATCTCGCATGCGCAGTGCAGTGCAATTTTGGCCGTCTTGATATTGCACGGCTCTGATAACATTTAACATTGGCTTCTATGGAAAATCTTGGTCAGCTTGACATGGCACTGCTCCTGTGCCATGTCAAGCTGACCAAGATTTTCCATAGAAGCCAATGTTAAATGTTACTGGCGCCGTGCCATCTCAAGCTGACCAAGATCTCCCAGGAGCCAATGCAAAGCTGGAAATGACATATGTCGCCACGGCCCCTAAAAGAGGAAGTGAAATTGGATATAGTCATCAATCAGGTAAGCGAACAGAAAAAAATAAATACATTGCCAATTCATTTTAAGGATGCACATTTAGTGCTGCATGGTGAGGGGTGGAACTCCGCTTTAAATCTCAACAATAATTCAAATGGATCCACTGCAAACCTGAACTTTGTCCCTACTTATAATATGCTAGCTGCTGCCATTCTGTATGGAAAAATTTGTGTTGTATACAGTCTTGTGAATATTGTGGTTCAGTTTTCTTCACAGTGGTTTTCCTGCCATAATTGCAGATCTCTATTCCTGCTTTTATTGCACTCGGTGAGAAGTAAAGTGAACGCAGGGGATAATTATACTCTTTAATGTCTATGCTGAGCACACGATTCTGTGTCTTCCCTCAGAGACTGCCAGCTTTCTATTTATCTCAGCTGGTCATTGCACCCCACCTGGAATATTTCTCATTTTTTGCCTGGATGCACTGACATCTTGGAACATGCCAGATTGCACCAATAACCTTGTTGATTATTGTCGGCCACAGTACAAATACGAGCAGCAGTGTGCAACATGCAGCTGTACCATTCCATTAGTACTGAGTGAGTGGCCAACTTCATGAAAGCTGGTAACATGCTGTACCTTCTGTTCATGTGTGGTTTGAGCTCCAGGATCACGGGAGGTTTTGTCATCTCGCCATGTCACCTGGTGGGTCTCTGTATAATGTTAGAATGGTCATTATTGACCGCTCCTCTTGAAAAATGCTAATTGCCTGCCTGTCATGCTGATCCAAATGTATCAGTACTGACCTATAGAAAAAGTTCATGGTTCACATGAGAAATATCAGCAGTGTGCAATGATTGCACAGTGCTGGATTTGGTTCTTTGGTTACTTTCTTTAGAAGTGTCTTTATTTTTTTCTTTATGTTTAAATCATGTGGATCTCCGGCCCTGTATTTATGTATTTTCTTCTATACAGCAAATTGCTGCGTGGATGACCATTGTGTTCGGTGGAATGTTGAGATATATACTTGATAAATTCTTTGTGTCTATCCAAGGACACTCTTTACTACTGTCCTCTCTCACATTGCCTTGGCGGCGTTCTGTCTCTCTGTAATGCATCATCCATGGTAACATCTCACATTTATACAAGAAAAACTGTCTGAGGGCTCCTCCTTTTACACTCTATTTGGTGGCATAGCAAAATACTAAATCTAAATGTCCTTTTTACTAATATAAATCTATGGTCATATGGTGCCCCAGTCTCGAGTATTCTCTTTTCTTCTATTTACAGAAGGCAGGGTCCCTTTTCAGTTGTCACTGCCTGCATGACATTGACACATCCTACTGGCTGTACAGCACTAGGGTCTACTCAGGATTCAGAAGAAAGTCTGAGGGTGATATCAGCCCAAGGGGTCTCTTGCAGACAAGTCAGTAGAGGCATATCTGCAGAGCTCGAATACCAGTCTCCTGCACCACGAAAAGGCACAGGAAGGGTCCTGGACTGTGGGCTTAGGTGGGTATAACATTGCCTCACAAGGTATTAAAAAAAACAAAAAAACATAATGAATGGGATAGAGGATATGAGGGATCAAATTTAGATTTTGCCCAGAGTTCTCCTAATCGGTAGATGACAAACTAGAGTGGAAGTGCCATCCGATTTGTCAGTCACCCTTTTCTTACAGTAGAGGGCACATAATTTTAGTTTTAACTATGGGTTACATGCAGTTACCTTCAGGTAATTGGGGAAAAAAACTGCAGGGACATCACTTTATATAACCCCTCCCACCCCCAGCAAACCTCCATTTTTTTGCTATTGTCCTTAGGTGATGGACATCTCTTTTGAGAGAAGCTCACAATTTACATGTTAAGGCTTTCTTCTCAGATTTTTATGTCAAGATTCAAACAACTGTGGCTCTCCGTCAGTAGCTTTCTACGTTTGTCAACTTCTCGGCTGAGCCTTGACCACATCCAGTTTCCGCTTGGATTAAGTTGTGGGGCTGGCCAGTAAACTCCAGTTTGGGCATGAATCCTGTGTTGGCGTTCAGTTAGCCTCAGGGTTTTATATGGGTCCACTCAAGGGTGTACCCCCTGGGAGAGCGAAGTCTGTCATTAACTAAGGGCATGTGGCTTTTTTCTCTAGAGCCTGGCCTGTGGAAGTTTAACCATGCTTTAACACTTTAACTCTGCAACGCTTCTTTTATTCTGTAGCACTTGCCCTATGTGTGCTGCAACACATGGCCTTGGGTGTGCAAAACTTTTAAAATATGTTGTTCCTTTGTCTGGGCTGGCACGCACAAAGGCTGTATCCCCACCCCTCTGTTATTAAATTCCCATTTTTGGGCATGTGTCCTCGGTGCAATCTACTTCCATTCCATACAAATCCTGGACATCCTACAGGTAACCAGATGCAGCTCTACTATATCCCATGGTGACCTACTCATGGGCAGCCTTTTACCCCCCTGCACTGCTGTGGTCTGAGAAATCCTGCTTGGTAATGTTTCACTGTATACTGTTTGTACAGTGGCCTATGGTGACATTAACACACCTGGCATTAACCTCTCCTGCACTGTAGTTGGCCCTTGCATAATGCTTGCTGGTATACAATCACTTGCATACTGTTGTATGGTGGCCTACAATGTCCAGTCACAAACTGCCATTAATCCCTTCTGCTCTGCAGTCTGTGAGTAACCATTGCTGGGGCTATCTCACTTGCTTGCTGTTCTATAGTGGCCTTTGGTGACCCAATCATGAAGGCCATTAATGCCTCCTATTCTGCAGTCAGTCCATAAGTAATCCTTACATTTGCTGATTCAAGTGCATACTTTTGCTACTATGGCAGTCTAGGGTGTACTAGTGACAACCAGCCTTCAAACATTTCTGCTCTGCAGTGGTCTGTCTCTGAGTATTGTCTCATACACTAATCATATGATAACTTGTGGTGTCCCTGGATGTGGACAGCTATTGGCTACTCCTGCACTGCGTTCAGTATGTGAGTTCACTTGCTGGTACTGTCTCCCTTCCATACTAGTCACGCAGGGCAATTAATCCCTCCTGCTCTGCAGGGGATTTGTTAGCATCCCTTTTGGTAATGCCTCACTGGTTACTGTTGGTACAACCTTGTTACGCACTCCCACTGACCCCTTCTGCCCCGCAGTGGGTCAGTGTGCGTGCGCGCGCCTTGATGGTAATCTATCACTCTGTACTGTTTGTACTGCTGCCTGTGGTGACCTAGTCATGCATGGCCATTAACCCCCTACTGCTGTGTATTTTGGTCTGGTGTGTAAGCCTTGTCGGTAATGTCTCACTTGTTTATAATTTTTGCAGTGGCTTACTGTGAAGTACACCCCCTGCTGTTCTGCAATGTGTCTCAATGTTTCTGGTGGTTCTGTATCACAAGTACTGTATACTGTTTTCACAGAGGCTTATGGTGAAGTTTCCACAGTTGGGTTTTAACTCTACTCCCTTTGCAGTTGATCTGTGAGTAACTCTTGCTGGTAGTATCGCACTTGCACACTGCGTGGTGGTCTATGGTGACCTATTCGCAATGGTCATTGCTCTTCCTGTTTTTTAGTTGATCCATGAGTGCCCATTATTTGTACAGTGTTGTACTTGGATGCTATTTTTTTTAATTTTTTTTATGATGACCTAAGGTGCTTGAGTCACATGGGTTTTAACGCCTCTTTGTGTAGCGGTCTAAGGTGACCTAGTCACAAATGGCTATTTACCCGATCCTGCACTAGTACTTTTTAACATGTATGCTGCTGTTTGGGTACGATGACCTAGTCCCACTGTGCGATTAATTCCTTTTGGTCTGAGTCTTTTTGTTGTTGCTGACTCACTTGCAGGCCATTTTAGGAGAACCTAGAGTGCCTTGGTCACAACAGATTTTGTTCCTCCTTTGTATAAGTGCCTTGGTTGTTCCAGTCGTACCCGATAGACTTTCCCGGTTCATACACATATTATTGGCTATCAGTGTTTGTGAGGCACCCATCTCTGTTCCTTCTTACAGCTTTTATTCAGCTGAGGCTAATGCAGACGTGTACCCTACCTCTTTGGTTGAGTTGGTACCTAGACCTGAAGTCATTTAAGTTGGCAGCTTAAGGAGTTGTAAAGGTGGAAGGTTTTTTTATCTTAATGCATTCTATGCATTAAGATTAAAACATCTTTTGTGTGTAGCAGCCACTCTAGCACCCCCTAATTACTTACCTGAGCCCCTTCTCTCTGCAGCAATGTCCACGAGTGTTTTAGCTGTCCCAGAAACTCCTCCTGATTGGCTGACTGATTTTGATTGACAGCCACAGAAGCCAATAGCGCCACTGCTGTATCTCTGGCAATCGGGGGAGAGAGGGGGTGGGGCCGGGTTGGTGCTGCGTGTCTGAATGGATACACGGAGCTCTGACTTGGTTTGGGTGCCCCCTGTAGCAAACTGTTGGCTGAGGGGGCACTCACCAGAAGGAGGGACCTGAGAAGAGGAGGATCTGGGCTGCTCTGTGCAAAACCAACTGCACAGAGCAGGTAAGTATAACGTGCAACGTGCTTGTTTTTTTTTTTTTTTTAAACTGACTTTATAATCGCTTTAAGGCCATCCTGAGTGCCTTGAAGTCCTTATCCTACAACTGATGGCAGGTTTTTGAGGTACCCTGTATCTTGCTGTCACTCAACATTGCCTACTGCTGTGGCATCCAAGTGAAATTAAATGCCTGGGGTTGAGTTCACACCTCCCAAGACTGTTGCTCCCCTGTTATCCCAGTTAACTCTGCCTCTGAATGAGATATTTCTGCCACTCTTCTTCTGGTGACATCTTGCCTCACATTGGAATGCCTGCCACCTCCTCTGACATCTCCCATCAGGTGGTGTCACCCTATTCAGACCTCCCTTTATCAACAAATGCTGCCATAATGGGTCAGCCCAGATCTCAGATCCCATACTGTGCCCACCACATGGGCAGGTAAACCTGCCCACAAGAGTATTACCACACAACAACCCTTGCCAGTATGCACATATGACCAAACGAGGGTTCACCATACAAGAACAAAACCTTAATAATAATAATACTTGTAATAATACATAAAAAATACTAAATTGTTACCATAGACCATATATCATGCACCAAATATACTTGAATACCAACATTTTATAGGTAATAACACCAGGGGGTGTTTATACAGGAAAAATCCAATTGTCTCCAGAGTCATCAGGAAATACTTTTCACTGCTGGAGCAAATTGGATCATGCTTTATTGGAGGGTTTCTCCTTCCTTTTGGATCAACTGTGGGAATAAGATTGTGTGTGTATATGGAGTTTTTCTAATATTTGTGTCGTTCTCCTTCCCTTTTTTTTTTTTTTTTTTGTTACCAACCCAACTATGTACATTTAGTAATTAAATAATTTAACATAGTTGTTAATTCCCACTAACTTTACCAACCTCTAGAGTACTAAGCACGTTTCTATTTTTACTTATTGTATTATAGTCTATAGCGCACCCCCTGGGCAAGGCTGGCCCAAGAGATTGTGCTGCCTGGGTCCAAGCAAGAAATGCTGCCCCCCCCCCCCCAAATGCCCCCATGTCCATTATTTTGTATCATGATAATTAAAACTGAAATTACATTTATGAGGAAGTCAGATTTACATGCAACAGCACCCTTTGTTTATATGCAAAATTATAAAATTATATGACATACCATTATGTTCAATTCCAAGGGGCGGGCTAGGGCAGTATATGGGTCAGGCTAGGATAGTATATGGGTCAGGCTAGGATAGTATATGGGTCAGGCTAGGATAGTATATGGGTCAGGCTAGTATAGTATATGGGTCAGGCTAGGATAGTATATGGGTCAGGCTAGGGTAGTATATGGGTCAGGCTAGGGTAGTATATGGGTCAGGCTAGGGTAGTATATGGACAGGCTAGGGCAGTATAGGGTCAGGCTGGGGTAGTATATGGATGGGCTAGGGTAGTGTAGGGGCAGGTGGAGGGGCCCAGGGGGCAGTAGTTATGACAAACAAAACTGCTGGAAAAAAAATCTTGGTCATCAATTAGCTAGGTAAATTGATGAGAAGGAGAGACGATCCTAGTTCAATTTGCTGCCCCTCTCAAAGTGCTGCCTGGGTCCAATGGACCCACTGAGACCCATGGTAGGGCTGGCCCTGCCCCTAGGGGAGCCGCAGGTATATTGGGATCCTCCACCCTTTTGTTTTATTAACTTCAGGGACCACTCTTCCTATATACAGTTTATATACATCAATGCTTCCTCCAGCACATAATTGCTTGCAGAACTCCGCTGGCACACTGTTAGTGAATCTGACAAAGCACTCGGTCAGATCAGCGCAAAAAAATATAAAATGTGTATACCGCGCTAAAAATATATTTGTGAAATGCTTTAGGTGTAGTTGCAGCAGTTAATTAGGATACCACCCAAATAAACACTGGAAAAAATCAAAAAAACTGTGCAACCAATAATTAAAAAGTGTCACACAAGTAACATTAACAAAAATGATACGACAGACCAAGAAATTGATCAACCAATAAACGAACAAGTGCTATTATGTAAGGTGCACAGTGCAAGGTGCAAAGTAAATAAAGTCCACTAGAATCAAGACTGAGTTGATTGCATGTAGAGATAAGATAAGAAACAGACTCCACCAGGTGCTGGAAACGACAGGAGGGAGCTTCAGTGACACCCCACACTCGGATATATAAAACTCTAGGTCAGCCTTACTAGCAAGCAGATCGCCTCTGCGGGCATGTATTAAAAGGAGGATCAAAGACAATCCTTATTCAAATAGATTTGTCCATTCCCGTCCAGATCGTTCATATAAGGAAAAAAGATCAGAGCAAAAGCCTGTTATAGGCAGGAATCCGAGGCGCCTTAAATGTGTAGCAAAAAGTCAGTGTCCAGCATTAATCACTTCTCCTGTGGCTACTGATCCCAGCACCACCTTTAAAGGCACTGCCAACCTGCCTGGCCGTAACTGCCCCTTTCACTAGCTCTCCTGGCTAACTTCTCCACAGTCCTCCAGGCTTACACACTCTCCACAGTTCTCCCAGACTGAACACACACCAGCTCACCCTGCTGACTCTCAATAGATCTCCCAGACTTTCTGACCTGCTCCCGCTGTCCTCTCTCCTTGCTCCCATGTCTAAAGGAAGAGGCTCCTCTGCATGTTGTGGGGGATCCTTCCAGCACTTGAGCCCCAGACCCGAGGTCACACCCCCTCCCCCACGCCCCTCCCAGACTAGCAAGGGCCTCCTCAGCGCTCCATCTTCCACCTGACTGCCCCTGCAGACATGGCCCATGCCTCTTTATGAGTTGGCCTGCCCATTTACTGGGGATTGACTAGGGCCCTCATAAATATTCCAAACAGCCCATCCTAGCCTCGACCCACTACAACTGGAAGCTTCTCTAAGGTTCCAGAAAACAGGGTGAGGCACCAGAAGAGCTGTTTGAATGAGCCATTCAGCCTCCCTGAGTCACTCAACCCTGACCCAGATTCAACCCAGGCCTTGCTCTCAGCCAAGCTAATTTACCTACACTAACAACCAACTATGTACCTCTAGCACACTAACTAGATGCGGAGTAGGGAACCTGGGGCTCTCCAGCTGTTGTAGAACTACATTTCCCATCATGCTTCTGGGAGTAATTGTATCCATCAGCCTTGCAATGTCTCATGGGAAATGTAGTTCTACAACAGCTGGAGAGCCGCAGGTTCCCTACCCCTGAGAGGGTGCTACAAGTCCAAATATAGCACAAACAGCTTATCGTACATTACATTACAGTTATGGTAATAAACTCCTTTCCTCTTTTAGATCTTGAAGTAAAATAGCCTGAATACCCATCTGGCCTCACTTGGCACCCTCTTATCAAGATCTTCACCCCTGGGATTTGGATGAATTATGTCCAGTACCAAAAACCAAACCATCTGTTTTATACTCCATGATGTTGTGTGAAATGTCTTCCAATGGGTATACCAAGACCAACATTGGAAATGTCATATATAAATTTGGAAATCTACCATTACCACAATACACCATTGGAAATATAGTCATATATACATTGCCAAAGGGTATGCTTGGTCTTACCCACAAAATATGCATTGCATTTGCACATAAGCACATATATCCAATAGTTTTGGTTTTTAATCCTCACCATTAGGCAAACTAGTTTCTTTTAATACAAATATTTCTACATGATCCACATTTAAAAGTGCTATGAGGGAGATGTTTCAATAAAACGTCATCAATACTTTTCAACGCGATTTGATAATTTTTCAAGATATGCCAATGTTTAGTACACAACCGCTTAGAACAGTACTAAAGTGCTTGAAACCGTTTTTGGAGTGAAAATTTGCTGCATGCAATGTTGTATTGCCTATGTTCAACTTCCTATATAAGGCCTGGTTCACACCTATGAAATTTTCAGTGCGTTTTCCAATTTGCAGAAACGCACTACAGTCCATTTAACATTTCCTAGGGGGTCACGTTCACATCTGTGCACTTTCCACTGGTGCGTTTTTTGGAAAGGGTCAGGGTCAACCCCCCCCCCCCCACGGCAGGTTGCATTTTTGGTTCTATAGACTTCAATAGAAAAGCAGCAAAAACAGTGCCTTTCTGCTGCATTTTGTAGGTTTCCTCCGCAAGATAAGAAAGGACACCTCACAAAAACACATGTAAATAAGGTTTGAAGTTGATGTCTGCACATCTGATTTTATTACATATGATATGTAAACAACTGATGGAAAGAAGTATGGCCTGCTTATACAAATAGATCAGTGGCCCAAAAGAAGT
>BLSH010472476.1:214291-224409 GCA_018402905.1 Glandirana rugosa
ATTGCGGACACTATAATAAATAAAGTCCATGAATATATCGCGGCAGTTAAATACGTCGCGAAATGTATGTCAGTCCAGGTGTTTATAACCCTGTAGTTGTGTTAAGATTAGAAAAACCGAGATATGTCGTGGTGTGACCTAAACTTTACTTTGTTTGTTCTACACGAAATTGACGTCTGAAAGTCGAAATTACACTGCCATAAATGTAGGTTTAGTACACTTGCCACATCCTTAATGTTGTCAAACATATACACGGAGGGTGAAAAATTCCCTGGTTTTCATTACCCTGTCTAATTGTTAGTATTTTAGCTTGAAAGATTTTATGATTGTTAATCTGTCCCATTACTTTTGGTCCCTTAAAAAGTGGGAGGCACATATACAAACTGTTGTAATTCCTACACCGTTCACATGATTTGGATGTAAATACCGTCACATTAAAGCTGAAAGTCTGCAGTTAAAGCACATCTTGTTTGTTTCATTTCAAATCCAGTGTGGTGCTGTATAGAGCCAAAAAGATTAGAATTGTGTTGATGTCCCAATATTTGTGGACCTGACTGTATGTAAAGCGCTGCATAAATTGACGGCGCTATATAAGTACCTGAAATAAATAATATCACAGGCGTTAATGCTGCTGTAATGGTAGCTATTATTTCTGGTGAGTGTAGAATTCCCTAAAAGTTGGTGACTGGTCATCTGACCACTTTGAGAACAATCAACACTCGTGCTGTGGCGATGGATTGTTAATTTCACCTTTCACCAATTCGGAACACTGTGGCACTAATTTTGTTTTTTTGGACTTTTTTTCTTCTGTTTGTTATCATTAATGGATTTTTTTAACTTTAACATTGGCACTACACTTTATTTGTTTACATTTTATTTAGGTTGGTTATACTGCCTTATATTGTACTGATCACCGCACGGATTTTTACATGTTTAGTTAAGCAATACTCATTAGTTGAGGTCACGTGTACTGCTCTATGCACACTACACATCCCATTGTTTTCTCTAGTACCCAAGCAAGAGAGGGTGGCTACGTTCCTACCTACATTGAGCGGCTCAGGGGTGTAGTGGATAGCACTTTCGCCTGGCAGCAAAAGGGTCGCTGTTTCATGTCCCAACCACGACACTACCTGCCTGGAGTTTGCATGTTCTCCCTGTGGCTGCGTGGGTTTCCTCCCGGGTACTCCGGTTTCCTCCCACACTCCAAAGACATGCTGGTAGGTAAATTAGATGCTGTTGTAATTGGCCCTAGTAGATGTATGAATGTGAGTTAGGGACCTTAGATTGTAAGCTATTTGAGGGTAGGGACTGATGTGAATGTACAATATATTTGTAAAGCGCTGCGTAAATTGACAGCGCTATAGAAGTACCTGAAATAAATAAAATTGTGGCGAATTAAGGTAGCCCCCCTCTAACAGGAAGTTAGTTCACAGCAACAGAAAAAAGGACATTTTAGAGGAAACCGAGCATTAGAACATTTTTGGGTTAGGTCTTGTTTACATGGGGCGTAGTAAAGGTGCCCCGTGCATCCATTGCTGCCTGTTGAGACGCAGTAACTGCACACAGTATGTGTTTAGAGACATGTGCCCAACACCCACACCGATGGCAAATTGAAATCTGTGGCTGTCTGTGCATCCAAATTGACATGAAAATGAGGCTGTCTGTGCATCCCTGCGTGGGTGAACATGGCCCTCCACAAAAGTACGCTTTAGTACGACCAGTGGAAACGAGGCCATAGGAATTCATACTTAAATGGAACTTTTTTTTAGAACCAGAGTATAGTGTTGCTTTAACTAGTCCTGGAACTGTCTGTGTGTGAATTGGGCATTTTTACGGGAAAATTATCATGAGATAAAATTTAGTCGAGTTTAAATAACTTTGTTTTTATTTGAATGGTTTTCGTGATAAAATAAATGTGAAGTTCAATTCACAAAGATATCACACCGGTGATCAGTCTGGTGACAACTGAGTTTCAAGAAGTGTCTATTGAGAAGAGCCAGAAAGAAGCGGTGCACCGAATGGAAATTTTTGTACCGAAAAAGAAAATGCAGGATGCTGAAAACCAATTGACAGTTTTTTTAAACAAAAACTATATTTTTTCTTAAATGTAATTGTATTCTATTCAACTTTTTAATTAATATCATGCATTTAAATGAAAATGAATTTGTCAGCCATTATTGGCACCTTTAGTGCAAGTTAAGCTCAAGAAAATGTATCCCTTTAAATTCTATGTACGTCTCCACACTGGTCCTTTGCGCTTCTGTTGTGTTAAAAATCCTGCCTGTTGCATTTTTGGTCAGTTAAAAAAAAAAACCACACCTCCCCGTTGAAATGCATTGAAAAAGCAGCAAAAATACACCCATGTTATGTTTTTGATGCGTTTTTTTGAGTCACATGATCTATGAAAATAAACCATAAGCACGGTAAAATCATGGTAAAATTGTGGCAAAATCGCGTGTGTTTTTAGCACTATTATCGCCATCTATTTCTCATCGGCAAAATGCTGATAACACCATTCGGCCGCCAAAATTTCAGTGCATCACTAGAACTTGCACATTAGGCCACATGCACCTGAGGCGTTTAGTCGAGCAGCCTTCAATCACAGCATTTTCCTCAGGAGGCACAGGTCCAATGTCCAGCCCTGCTGCCTGCAGCCTGCCAAAGTTTGACCTGCTGAATTACGCTGTGGTAAGTGGTACTCTAATTTAGGACCATATGTGTTTAGGGGTGTATGCCCAGAACACATAGGGCATTTGGTATGTTATCCAGACACATCCACGCCATCCAGCCACAGCATATTTCAGCCTATCATAGACTTTGACAGGCCGCAGGCAGTGGGGCTGGACGCTGCACCTGTGCCTCCTAGGTGCAGAAATAATACCGGGATTGGATGCACGGGGTAAACATGCGCATGAGGCCAGTCTGGCTTCATTCTTAAAGTGGTTGTAAACCAAAAAAAACAAAAAAAAAACACCCACCCTGTAAGACAAAGGCATAATGAGCTAGTATGCATCACATACTAGCTCATTATGAAATATATACCTTTGAAAGAAGCTATTGCAGCAGGCCCTCTGCTCACACCGCTGTGACCAGCGACTCCTGGAGTTATTTCTGGGTATGCGGGCTCAGGCGCTGTGATTGGCCGGAGCCACGATGTCACTCCCATGCATGCGGCTCTGCAGAAACGGCATAAGCAGCCTGTTTCTTCAGTGCGCATGCACCAATGACGTTGTCACAAGCGTATATGGTAAATATCTCCTATTATAGGCTTACCTGTAGGTATAAGTTGTGTAACTAGGTTTACAACCACTTTAAGATGGAGAGTTGCTAAAACAACACTATCTATTTTATCTCGTGATAATTTTCTTCTGAAAAAAATAAAATCACAAAACATAAGGGCCCGTTCACACTGATCTGCGGCCCACACAAAGTAAGGCCCCATTTACACCTGGTCGTTTTGTGGCTTGAAGCCTGAAGCTACAAAACGCTGGAGGGAAAAAAAATTAATGATTCTCTATGGAGATGATTCACATCTCCACTTCAAAACGCCTGAAGCTCAAACAAGTTCTGGAAGTATTTTTCTAGCTTGATTTGGGCGTTTTTCTACTTTTTACATTGGTGACCTTTTGACCTGTACAAAATCGCAGTAAAAAACACATGTATTTCTGCCTGAAAATGCTACGCCCAGGTGAGAATGCAGCCTCAGAGTCCTTTCACACGAGCAGACGGGCTCTGCTGCTCAGAGGGGAACCATCCGTTGATCCCCGCTGAGCCGGCAGATGACAGGACCATCTCTGCGCTCCATGCAGAGACTGACCTGTCACAGCTCCATTCTCCTCTATGGGGGATCGGATGAACACGGACCGTTTGTCCGTGTTCATCCGATCTGATCCGCCAGACGGATAGAAAATAGGGTTGCCATCCATCTGTATTTAGCGGATCGGAGTGGATTGGATGTCAGCGGGCATGTCACCACTGACATCCGTCACTCCATAGAGGACAATGGGGCGTCCGTTCAGGTTCGCCTAAAAGAACTGACAGGCACACCTGAACGATCCGCCCGTGTGAAAGGACTCTTATAGACTGCAGAGCTGTGCGGCAGGAAGGAGTGTGACTGATGCGCATTTTATTGAAATCTGACAGCTCCTTTTTTTTTAATGGACTTTATTTGAAGTGTACCATGCAACACTTAATCTATGTCATTAAACAGCTGCACGGTGCGCTGCATTTACTGTGCAACATGCAGGACCATACAGAGCGGTGCAATATTATGCACACATGTTGAGTATTATGGCGCCGCTCTGGAGTGGAGTGAAACACTGAACTCTGGTCTGAATATTACACAGAAAACATTTGACAGTTTTGTCACCAATTTAAACAGCTTCTTTTCCTGTTGTCCTCAATTGACCGCTATTGAAACCCCCCCAGTGATCACCCTAAAAACGAGTATTATTTTTAAAGGGTATTAACCTGTATGATGATCTATCTAAATTTACAACAAGAGAACAGATTTGTTATTTGAGTGCTTTTTGCGATCAAAAAATGATTTGTAGGCATTCCAGAGTTAAAGTCTGGATTACAATTCCGCCTTCACAGATTGTGTGTGTGTGCACTACATCAAGCTGGTTAAAGCGGAGTTCCACCCTGAGAATTATTTTTACATCATTCAAGTCCTTTGCCTATATAGACTTACCTTTGAAGATATAAACAATTTATACTTGTCCTAAGTCGCTTGTTGCTAGCTGGTCTCTCTAATCTGCTCATTTTAGGTCCTAGGCTCTTCTCCTCACTTCCTGCTTCACCTGGCCTCCTGGGAGATGTGACTCATCATTTCCCAGGAGTCAGGGCGCTTTCGTGTACTGTAAAATCGTGTTATTTCCAGAGAGAAAGGACGCTATTTAAGGCTGACTGTGAACAAGGACTGCATGATGGTTACCTACCATGCACTTCTTTCAGGAAGAGATGCCAGGAGTCTACGGATGGGCTTCAGATGCCCTCACCTAAAATGGAAAAGTCCAGCAGTGAGAGAAACGAAATTGTGAGTAAAAAATACATGGAATTACTAGGCGGTTGGAAAGTAAGGTTACATCTAGTTAGTATTAAGAGTGGATGCCAGGAAAAAAAAAATCTGGGTGGAACTCCGCTTTAACAGGATAGTTAGTATAGCAGTAAAAGAGCAAAACCTTTTTTAGAGGGATTAGAGAGGGGCCGCAATAAAATCCTGCTGTAATTGTCCCGGTACCTGTTCTCACTAACAAAAGTGAAAGAAATTCCCAAATTTTGAGTGGTCACCAGAACAGGAAAAGAGGAGAAATCCTCAGATTGGGGCACCAGTTCTGGTGACGAACAGGGATTTCCCTTATTATGAAGTGATTTCTTCTCACTTCCTGTTGTGGCAATGGGACAGAAAGTGAAGGGAAGTCTACAAGGGCTATCCTTCCCATACTCTATCCAAAATGAAAAAAAAAACATTTTGCCTTTATTTCCATATATGACTCGATTTGTCTCCTGTTCAGCTCCTGGGCGAACAATAAGGTACATTTCAGGTGATCAGCAGGAATAGGCTAAAGGAAAGCCATCTATGGCCAGCTTTACACTGAATGACAGCAGTGGGCAATCACAGTTGATATGTTTTCTTGCACATGCAGTTGATAGATGTGGGGATCACATAAACCATTTATTTTCACAGAAAGCATTGTACCTCTTATATCGGGAGTCAGTTACCCATACCGCCCCCCCCCCGTGTGCCTTTGGCATTCACGTTCCCCCCCCCCCCCGCATTGCTGCCAACTCCCCTCCTCTACTCTCCCACCAGCTGCTGTGGGGGATGTTTGAGGATGAAGAGCAGGGGCAAGGGCCAGTAAACGTGTCCTTTAATGGCCCCTTACTTTTCTGAATGAACACAGTCAATGATCGGTACCAATCACTAACGGTGTTCATTCACAACTAAAGCATAGTAAACTGTGTTTACTATGCTTAAGTTTGTTAATCAACTTGAAGCCGTTCAGCACAGAGCACTTCCCATTCATGCAATGTCCAGTGAGGCAGAGGCTGCAGAGAAAGGGACTGGGGAATCGCTGTCCTCAGTCCCTTTCTCGGTCTCAAAAGTGATACAGTAAAACTTTGGTTTGAGAGTGTTTTGCAAGACTAGCAAAATGTTTAAATACATTTTGACTTGATATACAAACAATGTCTTGATATACAAGTAGTGTCACATCACAACTGCGTATAAAAGAGAAGAGAGGCGGCTCAAAGTGTAGCAATATGGTTACATTTAATGAAAGTACAACATTTAGCAACTGGCATGGTTGATGATTAAAACAGGCACATCTATGTATGCAGGCATCCGTGGTCAAGCTGTCCACATGGACCATCCTCTGCACCGCCATCAATATCATCCCTTCCACACTGCGCTCCACAAGCGCGTCCAGCCGCGCTTTCAGATCGCTCTACTGCAGGGTAGTCTTCCTGGTCACCATTGCAGACTGACAGTGGTGAGAGCTGGCGGTGCAGAGGATGGTCTATGTGGACAGCTTTACCCCAGATGCCTGCATACTTAGATGTGCCTCTTTTAATCATCAACCATGTGAGTATTATTAAATGTAATCATATTGCTACACTTAGAGGCGCCTCTCGTCTCTTTTATACTCTGTAGCTCCCGCTGGATTTTGCTTCCAATCCCCTTGTGGAGGCTGCCATTTGTGGATGGACATTTTATGGTTACACAACCTATCACATTGCTATAATCTTTTTATATGGATTATAAACTAAAAGACTTATGAATAAATGGTTGTGGAAGGAATCCTCTGAGTTACCATTAAATCCGCTTTGATATACGAATGCTTTGGATTACAAGCATGTTTCCAGAACGAATTATGCTCGCAATCCAAGATTTTACTGTACATGGGGTATGATTAGACTCCTGATATTTCACCAAAACCCCCTAACAGGGCTCCTAAAAATTTTTAAAAATAATACAAAAAATAAAATGATAAAAATAAATACTGACACTGTCCACTGCCCCTACTGACACTGTCCACTGCCCCTACTGACACTGTCCACTGCCCCTACTGACACTGTCCACTGCCCCTACTGACACTGTCCACTGCCCCTACTGACACTGTCCACTGCCCCTACTGACACCGTTCTACTGCCCCTACTGACACCGTTCTACTGCCCCTACTGACACCGTTCTACTGCCCCTACTGACACCGTTCTACTGCCCCTACTGACACAGTTCCTCTGCCCCTACTGACACCGTTCCTCTGCCCCTACTGACACCGTTCCTCTGCCCCTACTGACACCGTTCCTCTGCCCCTACTGACACCGTTCCTCTGCCCCTACTGACACCGTTCCTCTGCCCCTACTGACACCGTTCCACTGCCCCTACTGACACCGTTCCACTGCCCCTACTGACACCGTTCCACTGCCCCTACTGACACCGTTCCACTGCCCCTACTGACACCGTTCCACTGCCCCTACTGACACCGTTCCACTGCCCCTACTGACACCATCCACTGCCCCTACTGACACCGTTCCACTGCCCCTACTGACACCGTTCCACTGCCCCTACTCACTGACACTGTCCACTTCTAAAGTAGGCTAAGTTTTTATATTTTTTCACTGACATTTGTGTTATATATTTTTTTTACGTTTTCCTTACTATTTAGCCTCTCAAAGGTTGCCTACCCCTGTCTTATATTTTGTAGGAGGTTTTGTGATCTGGCTAGCTTACATGAAAATAGCACCAATCTGAATTCTGGCTCGGCAGCAGATGTGCCCCAAATCTATTTCACATATTGGTGGCTATGTGGATGCATTGTGCATCTAGAAGACTTCTTCTGGTCCCTGGCGTTCCCAGCCGCCATTTTCTGGGTGTAGGTCAGCAGATGAGTGTGTGACACTTTCCTGTACAATGTCTTTGAGTGCCCAAGTGCAGTTTGTGCGATTCACATGCAGTTCTGTGCATTTCATTTTGAATGGGCTGAAGTCACACCGGACTAAAAGTAGTGCATGCGGTACTTTCAAAGACGCTCTGCAACCAATACTTTCATACCATGTGATCTGGTGCAGGCAGATGCACTCAGATGTCCTTAACCTATACTGACACCAGCTATAGATAGCAAGAGCGGTGCGGGAAACCGGCACAGAATGGCATTCTAGCATGAATGGACCCTAAAGCTGGCCATAGATGCATAGAATTCTTAGGAAAAGAAGGTACTAAGGCTGTCCATACATATCTGCTGGTTGAAAGAAAATGACTTGATTCCCCCATCCACACGCACTCCCGCCAAGCCTTTGTATTCTGACAGTGGAGAGATTTCCCTGCTGTCAGAATACTTATCAGCGCCGCTGGTTGTATACAAGTCGATCAATAGACTTCTGTACAACCAGCTTGCCCATATATGGATCGAAATTCGAGCAGTCCCTGCTGAGCCAGCCACATTTCGATCCATGTATGGCCGGCTTAAGAAAGTTTGTTCACTTTTCGAATCATTGGTGAAATAAACAATCGTTTTTGACCGTAGTGACAGGAAAATTTGAAGGTGCAGGATGGAAAATTTTTCCCAAACAAATTTCCAACAGTGTAATGTGGTTTTTGTTCATTACAAAATCAAATTATAAAACAAAATCTTTCAAACGAGAAATGAGTGGAGAATTTGTACGGAGTTTCCTAAGATTTTTCATTCAAAATGCCATCCATCTATGGCTGAATTATTTAGAAGGCGATAAGACCACTTCCCTGCGCCGTCACCGTGGAGAGCATAAAAGCCGTAGATCCAGAAGTTTGATGAAATATTTAGAAGAAAGTGCAGCGTGGTGCTCCGCTCCTGTCCTGGCCCCGGACCTTCTATGAAGTTTCACTTTCTATTATTCATACCAGTAAAAGCAACACAAGTTCCTGTCGCTGCGGATAAGTAAAGTCTCCTGTTTACTTAAATATTTA
The DNA here is from genome assembly GCA_018402905.1 of Glandirana rugosa. Classification (NCBI taxonomy): domain Eukaryota; kingdom Metazoa; phylum Chordata; class Amphibia; order Anura; family Ranidae; genus Glandirana; species Glandirana rugosa. Next base: position 223,239 of record BLSH010472476.1, read on the forward strand.
CAAGCTGATCTGATGCTTTTACTGTCATTATTCTTTGTGCTTGAGGGGGGAGATGGGACGAAGCTCCACATAATAACAGCAGCAACAATACATGCAGGATGGTGATCTACAGGTCAAACATGTTTCTTTTATGTAGAGGGCAATTCTATACCCAATTATAATGTGATTCTGTGTAATATAGATGTGTTTGCAAGTTGTCCCTTGGCGTACTTGGTGATAAAGTCTGTTTTTTTGTTTAAAAATAACTAACATGTTATACTTACCTGCACAGAGCAGCCCAGATCCTTCTCTTTTTGGCTCCCTCCTGCTGAGTGCCCCCACAGAAAGCAGCTTGCTATGGGGGCATTCAGACATGGAGCTGCGGCTTGGCCGGCCCCCTCTCTCTTCTCATTGTCTCATTGACTTTGATTAACAGCAGCGAGAGCCAATGGCGCCCGCTGCTGTCTCAGCCATTAAGGAGGTAGAGTCCAGGACAGTCAAGATTCTAATGCAACATCGCTGGATCCAAGATGGAGCTCAGGTAAGTATTAGGGGGGCTGAGGGGGGTTACTGCACACAGAAAGTTTTTATTTTTTATCTTTTTATCTTAATGCATTAAAGCGGAGTTCCACCCTTTTTAAAAGTCGGCAGCTACAAAAAGTGTAGCTACTGACTTTTAATAATCAGACACTCACCTGTCCCATGGTCCAGCGATGCTGCCACCTGCTGCCTCACTTCCCTCCCCCTCCTCCGTGTGGCACCGGTATCACATCTTCAAAGCCGGGCGCACACTGCGCATGAATGGCCGGTGTATCTTCTGGGACCTGTAACATGTCCCAGAAGTTTGCCTGGAGGGAGGGGGGGGGGTTAACTTCTCTCCGGTTCCGCAGCACCAGGAGAGGAAGTGGAGCAGGGGTCCTGTGAAAACAGGGTCCCCCCCGAGAAAAAATGACATGCCAATTGTGGCAAGTCAGGGGGTCATTTACACTTAGAGCGGAAGTTCCACTTTTGGGTAGAACTCCGCTTTAAGATAAAAAAAACAAGACAAAAAAAAAACCTTCTGTCTTTAGAACCACTATAATTGTAAATAATGTTTGGAACTGGAAAATAAAAGAACAAGATAATTGCTCTGCATGTCTGCCCTGATTGTGTGTGTGTGTGTGTGTGTCCTGATTGTGTGTGTGTGTGTGTC
>BLSH010472476.1:241696-292499 GCA_018402905.1 Glandirana rugosa
TCCCAGCACCCACCCCTCTGCGTTGGTTTTGTACAGCTTGTTACGAACTGATGTGCTATGCAGAGCAGGGGGATTATATGCTGGGGTGAGGACGGCCCCCTGGGAGGGGCCAACCTACACTTTTGTTTGTTTTTGCCTAGTCTACTCCTAGTAGGATGAGCATAACCCCATGTGTCATAAGAAGGCTGCGTCTGTCAGTGAACTCAGAGAAAAGGATTTTACGGTAAGTTATACAAAAAATCCATTTTTTCCAAACCCTCTTGGGAATTGAGTTCACCAGAGCTTCACAGGTTGCCACTGGAGTCCTTTTCCACTCCTCCATTTTGACATCACAGAGCTGGTGGATGTTAGAGACCTTGCGCTCCTCCACCTTCTGTTTGAAGATGTCCCACAGGTGCTGAATAGGGTTTAGGTCTGGAGACATGCTTAGCCAGTCCATCACCTTTACCCTCAGCTTCATTAGCAAGGCAGTGGTCGTCTTGGAGGTGTGTTTGGAGTCGTTATCATGTTGGAATACTGCCCTGCAGCTCATTCTCCAAAGGGAGGGGATCATGTTTTGCTTCAGTATGTCACAGTACATGTTGGCGTTCATAATTTCCTCAATGAACTGTAGCTCCCCAGTGCCGTGGGCACTCATGCAGCCCCAGACCATGGCACTCCCACCACCATGCTTGACTGTAGGCAAGACACACTTGTCTTTGTACTCCTCACCTGGTTGCCGCCACACGCTTGACACCATCTGAACCAAATATGTTTATCTTGGTCTCATCAGACCACAGGACATGGTTCCAACAATCCATGTCCTTAGTCTGCTGGTCTTCAGCAAAGAAGAGGCTTCTTTCTAGGACGACAGCCATGCAGACCAATTTGATGCAGTGTGCAGCATTTGGTCTGAGCACTGACAGGCTGACCCTCCACCTCTTCAACCTCTTCAGCAATGCTGGCAGCACTCATACGTCTATTACCCAAAGCCAACCTCTGGATATGACGCTGAGAACGTGCACTCAACTTTGGTCGACCATGGCGAGGCCTGTTCTGAGTGGAACCTGTCTTGTTAAACTGCTGTATGGACTTTGCCACCATGCTGCAGCTCAGTTTCATGGTCTTGGCAATCTTATTATAGCCTTGGCCATCTTTATGTAGAGCAACAATTCTTTTTTTCAGATCCTCAGAGTTCTTTGCCATGAGGTGCCATGTTGAACTTCGTCACCAGTATGAGAGAGTGAGAGCGATAACACCAACTATAACACACCTGCTCCCTATTCACACCTGAGACCTTGTAACACTAACAAGTCACATGACACTGGGGAGGGAAAATGGCTAATTGGGCCCAATTTGGACATTTTAACTTAGGGGTCTACTCACTTGTGTTACCAGTGGTTTAGACATTAATGGCTGTGTGTTAAGTTATTTTGAGGGGACAGCAAATTTACACTGTTATACAAGCTGTACACTCACTACTTTACATTGTAGCAAAGTGTCATTTCTTCAGTGTTGTCACATGAAAAGATATGATAAAATATTTACTAAAATGTGAGGGTGTACTCACTTTTGTGAGATACTGCAGGTGAAAAGTCCATTTAAAGTCATTAAACCACAGAACAGACTGGTGCCGTCAAATCTCAAAGCAATCTTTGCATGTCCAATGTGTGACAGCCTCCACCAGTACAAGTACAAGCTGCTTACTAAAATAAGTTAACCTCAAAGAGGTTAATGTAGCACAAAAACAACTCCATGCGGTTTCCACAGCAAATCTCTACGGTTGACCCTTGAAGATGTGGGTTGTCACGAAACATGTTGGGCGGAGCCAATTCGTGACGGCATCATGCTTGCCACTGTTCCAAGCCATTTTTTGTTTTTGGTTGAATGCTTTCTGAGTGATGCAAGCATATGAGGTGTCACTGAGAGCTATCCTACAAAGTGGCAGACTGTTACTTTGGAGACAGTGGGGAATTGTTTTGTGCTACATTAACCTTTTAAATTTTGAAGTCAACTTCCTCTGGTAAGCAGATTGTACTTGCACCTCCAGTCTGTGACAACCTCCACCAGTACAAGGATTGCTTTGAGGTTTCACAGCACTTAGCTTATGAATTTGTGAGTATTTAATGCATTTGAGCACTTTATATGAGCATTTGTTTATTTAAAATGAAAGTGCACTTGTTTTAGATTGTATTACTTAGCGCAATTTGTATTGTGATATGTTTGAGCACTTTATATCAGTATTTGCATATTCAAAGAGACAAAGGCACCTTTTATGGTTGTAGTTGGATGCGCATGCCTTCATATGCAGGATATACAGTGGGTATAGAAAAGAATAACCCTGTTTAAAATAATCACATTTTGTTACTTTGCAGAATGAAATGAAGACAGACACATTTTGTATTTTATCCAGCTGTAACTTATAACATCCAAGTGAAAGATAGAACACCAACCTATCAGAAAAAGATAAAAAAAACTGAATCCTTGAGTTTGAAAAAGGACCACCCCCTTATGTCAGTATTTTGTTGGACCTTTAGTCTGTTGGGATATGTCTCTACTAACTGCACATCTAGACTTTGCAACATTTGCCCACTCTTCTTTGCAGAACTGCTCAAGTCATTCCACAGAATTTCAATGGAGTTTAAGGAAACACCCCCATAACAAGATATTACCACCTCCATGCTTTACTTTAGGAATGGTGTTATTTGGATGCTGAGCTGTATTGAATTTCCGCCACACATATCGTTTCGTGTTAAGGCCAAATTAGTCTCATCTGACCATAACCCTTTTTTCCATGTAGCTTCTGTCTTGAAAGTGCATTTTTGGCCTTTTTTCTTCTTGCAACCCTCCCATACAAGCCACATTTGTGCAGAATTTGTGATATTGTTGTCACTTTCAACAAAATGACCACTCTTTGTCAAAAATTCCTGCAACTGCTTCAGAGTTGCTGTAGGCCTCTTGGTAGCCTTTCTGGCCAGTTTCCTCCTGGCTCTTTCATCCAATGACATCCTGATCCAGGGAAGGTCTGTGATGCACCAAATACCTTCCACTTCTTAACAATATACTTCACTGTGCTTCTAGGCATTGATAAAGCCTTTGAAATTTTTGTTGTATCCATCTTCTGACTTGAGCCTGTCCACAACATTATCCTGGAGATCTTTTGACAGTGCCTTGTCACCCATAGTTGATTGTTTGCTTCAGTTGCACTACCAGGGACTGAAATGCTCCAGGACAGCTCTTTTCATGCTAAGCAAATCTAATGACCACAGCTGATTGTGTGCCATTGACCAGATTATTTTTAGGAAGAGGTGATCCTTTTTCCAACTCAGTGCTTCTGTATAATTTGCTTTATTTTTTTCTGACATGTTGGGTGTTATATGTTTATAAGTTGCACTGAGTAAATACAGCTGGGTAAAAATAAATCGGTGTCTGTCTCCATTTCGAGCCACATAGCAACAAAATGTGATACCCACTGTAACTGGTGAACATCTGATGTGTTCTCATCAAAATGTCGGTTAGTGGTCAATGAGAACGTTCGTAAAATGCAATACTCCAAAAACACACTATACACATGTGAACCAGCCTTAAAAGGGGTTGTAAACCCTCACTGTTTTTCACCTTAATGCATTCTATGCATTAAGGTGAAAAACTTTTTCTGTTGCAGCTGCCCCCCAGAGCCCCCCTTTTATTTACCTGAGCCCAATCGTTCCCAGGAAGAGCCTAGCAGCTCCAGCCTCATTGGATAGATTGCTGGCAGGGGAGCCATTGGCTCACACTGCTGTCAATCAAGTCCAGTGACGCGGGGCTGAGTCCTGCTATCTGTGTCAATGGATGCAGCAGCAGGACAGGGGAGCGTACCCGCACGAGTGCCCCCAGGGAAAGCGCTTCCCTGGGGGCAGGAACAAGGAGCACCGCTGGGGGACCCCAGAAGAGGAGGATCGGGGCCACTGTGCAAAACCGCTGCACAGAGGAGGAAAGTATGGCATGTTTGTTATTTAAAAAAAAAAAAAAAAAATCAGTTTTGAGTGGTGTGGCATTTAAATAGTGAGTTTTACTGAACAGTTAATTGTGTATATTTATTGTAACTGGGAACTGGGTGCCAGCAGGAAAGCTTCCTTCCAATTTGTGTCAGCTTGCGATCCCTGATCAAAGCTGGCATCATGGAGGTGGCTATGCTGGGTAATTGATTTCAGAGCTTTGAAGGTGTGAAGGGAAATATTGTATGACACATTAATTTTTATAAAATAGAAGATGAAAGGCAAAGAAATCCCATTTAATGGTGGCTGTGTGTGGGCCTCATGCTCATTTACATTAGATGTTTAAGATTTGAACGGGCATTGCAATAAGAGTGGCCGTCTATGCCAAGTTCTCCAACGTGCTGTGTATTCTATTTCTCTGGAGTTCACAAAGACCTGTTCTATGCAATTATCTACCACTCACCAACAATATGGGGGACAGTGCTGACAGGTGGTGGTGATAATACTGGCAGTCCTATATAGCGGCAGGATTTATACCTTCGCATTCTGGGACTGTGTGCTGAAATGTATTGCATGGAGCATCAGGCCAGTGAATCAAGAGAATGAGAGGCTGCCCTATGCAGCTGCACGATGGACACACAAAAAAAAAAGTGATGCGTTGCACAAGTGTGAATGAGGCCTTAGTGCTGGGCTGAGTAGGTGGTGAGGCTGCTTCAGCTGTGACAGTCTTTGACCACATCCATCCTTCTCTTGTGAGACTTGTAAAGGTTGATTGTGAACATGGAGCATTACAGACATTTCATCCACTCAAAAGCTCAGTTATCATTAGTCTGCCCCCTGGGCAGCTACTGGGGGCTCTCTGGAAGGTTGTGTATTTGGAAAAATCAAACTCTGTCCATCTTACTGACGTCAGTAATGTCAGTTTCTAACCCCGTACATTCCAGTGTGAGACATGAAGCATTTAGAGGGGTCTGCTGTCCTGTATGATGTTTCTAATGGTGTTTTCTGTGTCACAGAGAAAGGAATGGACATGGGATGAGAGTAAGATGCTGCTAATGCATGACCCTGTCTACAGGTAAGAAACGTTCCCCACCTCCATTCTTGCCTTTCACCACACCCACTGCTTAGAGCCATCTTATTGCTGTGTCCACACCTCTGCTTTAGACAATCACCACTTGGGTATATTGGTATATTACCATCTGCAGGGGTTTAACACTAAGTGCACTAAAAATACCAAAGGACAGTCCAAGGAGAGGCTCCAAATAGTGGCCAAAACCCCCATCCACAGCTGTGGACACTCAGCTGTTTGTAAAGTGTCAAGGAGTTAGGACATAGAATGTTCCTCCTAGAAATCCTAATATCTTTTGTTTCTTCAAGCAAGCTGCTGGCTGGGTGCCAAGCGGGGTTATATAGATTCTAGTAGTACCCTCAGTTGCGGCCATCATGTGCATGCATTTAGTTGTTCCATGCAGGATCGGCTGTGATGGCCCAGTTTCCTAACTGGAAGCCTGTGGGCTTTTTACCCTAAGGGAAGACCTATAACTGGCCAAACTGCTAATTTGTCAGTGTCTCCCTTACAGGCCTGCAGAACCTCAGCTCCAGATGGTGGTCTGCAGAGCAGACAGCTTTGGCTCATGGCTAGTGTGTTGCTATAGGTGCGGTGAGAAAATTCCATATACCCCATCCCTTCCCTGCTCTCTGTGTTATCTAGGGGATAAATGACCAGATTGTTGGAAGCTCCAGGGTTCCCTTTAGTGTTGCAGTTACCAGCTGAGGTCACTGGGCTTTTGGGGCATATACCCATTTAATACACAGGTGTATAGCCGGTAGTGCAGTCTGAGGCATGACATTTGTGGGCAGGATTTTTCTGTGCTGGCTGACAGCCTTTTTAGTTGCCTGTGTCCATTTCTTCTGTAAGCAGCAGAAATTAGCATGACACTCGAGCTGTCTTAAGAATTCCTGTGTCTCTCAATGGACTTGGCATATGAGGCAAATTATTTCAGTAGAAAACTATTTCAATCACAGTTCCATGTCTTGCTGCTCCATTAGCCTCAATGGAGGGCAAGTGAGACAGCAGGGATCTAGAAGACTCCTGATGCCTCATTAAAGAGAACCTGTCGCAATAAAGTATGAAGTGGGGAACTTTTGTCCACTGTGTGATGATAAAGAAAGTTTTGTGGTAAAAAGTACAAAAAACTAAAGTTATACTCATGCTCCTAAGTAAAGTTCAATGGAAGAAAAGTATAAAAAAATAGTTACACCTAAGAATCTACCCCCTCCAAAAAACAAAACAAAAACACACGTGCATCTGGGGTGCCTACACATAAATCCATCAGTTGCACTAAGCATATTACATTTTTCCGTGCACACCAGAGTGAGAGCATCAATTCTAGGGCCATTGTTCAGTTAACTCTCAACAGAGGACCTGTAGGGGCTTTGAATGTCACTTATGGAATTTCAGGGTAGCAAAGTTTGTGACTATTTCAAAGGCACACATTTGTTATTTTTGTTTCTCGGATCAACCTCATCTTTTATATGCTGTCAAAAAATTGATATTCAATACTGTATATTGCGTTGGTATGTGTTAAAATTTAAAGTAGAACTATAAGCAAATCTCTCTAACGTGGGCACAGTTAGCAATAAAAAACCTAACAGGTGCTCTAATTCATCTCCACTTCATCTTCACAAAAGGTTTTGCCTATAGTTATATTTTAACTTTAGTATATATATATATATTTTACACCATAAACCATTGCGCTAATATTGTGTGGCATAAAAAAAAATTGGAACACTATTGTATTCTCCAGGATGTCTGCTTTCAGAAAATGTATAGTATTTTCGGGTTTTAATTTCAGGCCTAAAATAATTTTTTAAATGTGTTTTGCAAAAACAGCTCTGGCAGCGAAGGGGTTAACTCTTCTTTGGTGGTGATTTCTTTTCAATTTGTTCTATTCTCACAGGCTGATTGGTGGTGGTCCTGTTTTCCCTATCTACTATTGCCTTCCCGCCAGTCCACAAACAAACGTGATTTTTTTGCCCCATATTGGCATTATATCCACTGGAGCGTATATATTTTGCAGAGCAGAGTAGGGACTGGCCAGAGAGGGATAACTTTGGTGCAGTTGGCTAGCTTACACATGTATTGCAATGTATGTGAACAAAAAAAATGACCAGTTCCACTTACCGGTAACAGTGTTTCTGGGAATTCTTCCAGGACGGCACAGCTGAGAGATGACTGGTCTCACCTGGACAGGAAACACAATCAACAACAGAGTTTAAAAGGCCCCACCCTCCCTCTGCCCCTCAGTTGAGACAAAGTATTAGCCCACACCGGTGCAAGAGTGTATCCTTCTGTGCCAACAAACAACACCAACACATAAACAGGTGGTAAGTAGGCCTGCCGTCCTGGAAGAATTCCCAGAAACACTGTTACCGGTAAGTGTAACTGGTAATTTTCTCCAGTCATTCTTCCAGGACGGCACAGCTGAGATGATGAGCAAGGAGCTCAGGCCTACCTTTAGGGCGGGACCCCAGAAATTAATCAGCAAATGGTTAGACCTTCTAAGACCTCTGACTCGGCCTAAGTAAATTAACAGACAACGTCTAACATCCACAAAGTGTGGAAGCTTGTTTCCCTCTCATTACTGGGACTTGCGCAAAATGAGGGGAGAACAATCTCCTGGTTCCTATGGAACTGAGAGGCCACCTTTGGGGGGTATAGGGGGTCTTGTCTAAGTATCACCCTGTCCTCTAAAGCCAACAAAAAGGGCTCTTTAATTGTCAGAGCCTGTAGGTCACCTATGCTTCTGGCTGACGTAATCGCCAGAAGGAATGCCATTTTGAGAGAAAGTAACTTAAAAGACGTCTGAGCTACCGGCTCAAAAGGTTCTCTAGTTAGGGCATCCAGTACCAAGGATAAATCCCACGGTGGAAAACTCTTTGATCTCACCGGGGTTACCCTTTCTCTGGCCAACAAAAATCTTTTTATGAGCGGGTCCAGGGCTAGCCTTCTATCTAAAAATACAGATAGGGCTGCCACCTGGACCCTGAGGGTCTTGACTGCCAGACCCAGATCCACTCTATCCTGGAGAAAATCCAGAATGGATGGAATAGCCTGTACCGGGACTTCTCGCGCTGAACACCAGTGAGAGAAGACCCCTCAGACTTTGGCATATATGCGCCTGGTGACCGGCTTCCTGCTCAACGGGAGGGTGTCAATTACTTTTTCTGAGCACCCTTTTTCTCTAAGGAGCTCCCTCTCAAGCACCAGGCCGTCAGGGACAGGAACCCTGGATCGGGATGAAGTACCGGTCCCTGACAGAGGAGATCCTGTCTGAAAGGTAGACGAAGAGGAGGGGAGACTGACCACCACTTCAGAGTGGGAAACCACGCCCTCCTTGGCCACCAAGGCATGATCAGAACAAGACCGACACCTGTCTGGCTTAACTTCTAAAGGCCGAAGTCCCACCTGTGGGCTAGGGCATCTACTCCCTCGGAATCCAATTCCCTGGCGAGAGAGAAAAACCTTGGACTCTTCCTGTTTCCTCTGGAGGCAAACAGGTCCACCTCTGGAGAACCGAACTGCTGTTTCATCAAAGCAAAGACCTCGTTGCAGAGTTTCCATTACCCTTGTTGAATGGGCCGTCTGCTCAGATAGTCTGCTTCCACATTGTGCTCTTCCCTTATGTGGACCGCAGAGATTGGAGGAATTCTTTCTGCCCGCTCGAGGATATCCTGCGCCAGCTTGGCTAGTTTTTGGGACTTGGTTCCCCCTTGGTGGTTCAGGTAGGCCACTGCAACTACGTTGTCCGAGAACACCTGAACCTCCCTGTCCTGGATCTGATCCCTGAACACCTTCAGTGCCTCTCCGACTGCCAGGAGCTCCTTGAAGTTGGAAGATGCCCTGCTCTGGGCCTGATCCCAAGCTCAAAGGTCTTCCAGGTGGGCCCCCCACCCCCAAGCGCTTGTGTCGGTAGTAACGCTTAGAGGCTTTTGTTGGGTCCAGGGACGACCGTCTAACTCCCACCCTGGACTGAGCCACCATCCCAGTGTTTTTCTTACGTTTCCCGGGAGGGACACCTTTACTTCCAAGGACTCCTCCTTTCTGTCCCAACTGGCCAGAAGGAACCTCTGGAGGTTTCGTGAGTGCAGCTGGGCCCAAGCTACCGCAGGGATACAAGATGTCATGAGGCCCAGGACTCTCATGATGGCCCTCAGTGACACCACCTTGGAGTCGCACAGGGCCGACACTGCTCCCTGAACCTTCTCTACCTTTTTCTAGGGGGAGGAAAATTCTCTGCGCTACCGAATCCACGCGATAGCCCAAGAACCCTTTTGTCTGTGATGGCTCTAGGGAGGACTTCTCCCTGGTGATCATCCAGCCTAAGCTTTCCAGGGTGGAAATCACTCAGTCCCAATCAACAGCTGATCCTGGGAAGAGTTGTAGATCAGCATGTCGTCCAAGTATGGAATCAGGGCAATTCCTTTGAGGTGGAGATATGATACCACCTCGTCGAGGACCTTTGTAAAGATCCTTGGGCTGGAAGCCAGCCCAAAGGGAAGTGCCCTGAATTGCCAGTGTTGGACGCCCTGCTTCGTCTTGATTGCAAAGCGCAGGAATCTCTGGTGCTCTGGGGCAACGGGGACATGGAGGTAGGCATCCTTCAGATCCAGCGTGATCATGTAATAGTCTCCTGACCGTGTAGATACTTCCCATACGGAATTTTTTGTATCTTAAGTATTTGTTCAGCTTCCGTAAATTTATAATCATTCTGAACTGCCCCGAGGGCTTCACTACCACTAAAATGTGAGAGTAAAACCCCCGTCCCAAATGTCCTGCTGGAACTGGGATGACCACCTCCTGATCCACCAACTCCCGAACACTTTCCAGGAGCCCCTCAGCTTTCTGCGGATCTCGGGACAAGTGCGTCAGGACGAAGTTTGGAGGTGGGGTGGACAGGAACTCCAACCTGTACCCCTCCTCTACCAGGTGGAGAATGTACGGGCTCTGGGTGATTTTCTCCCACATGGGGAGGAACCACCTGAGCCTCCCACCAACCCACGGGTTGGCGTCACTTAGATTCCTTGGTGGAAAGAACGGAAAAAAAGGATTCCTCCTTTCTGTTTTCCCTTCCCGAACCCCCGCCTTTTACCTGCCTCCCTCTTACCCTTGGACCTGTCCTTGGCAGGGTGGCTTCGAAAAAATTTCCTCTCCTTGCCCTTTTTGGGCTTCACAGGAAACTTCTTTCCTTTTTCTGTTGAACGGGACAGAACCTGCTCTACGCTTGTCCCAAAGAGCAGGGAGCCCTCGAAGGGTATCCCACAAAGACAGGATTTGGACGTGAAATCTCCATCTCACATCTTTACCCAAAGTGCCCTCCTAGCTGAATTTATGAGGGCCGCTGACTTGGCAGTTGTCCTTACTGTTTCTACTGCCGAGTCAGCCAGAAAAGCTACTGCTTTTCCAATCACCTCCAGGGAGTCCAAAACCTCCTTGGATTTGTTTCCTCTGGATACATGATTCACCAGCCTGCCGACCCAGGCATCAGCATTCCTGGCAACACATGTGGAAGCCAATGCTGGTCCCATAGCCGCTGCATTGGCTCCCAGGCTCTACGCAGCAAAGTTTCTGACTTTCGGTCCATCTGGTCGGGGATGTTGCCAGCATCCTCGAAGGAAAGATCTGACCGCTTGGATACCTGGGCCGAGGAGGCATCCAGCCTGGGGACCTTGAGGAACTTTTCCTCATCCTCGCTAAAGGGGCACCTGCGTTTCCAGGTCTTCAGCCTCAAAACCTTCCTCTCCGATTCCTTCCATTCCCTCAGAATTATATTCCTGAGAGACTTGTGGACCGGGAGAGATTTTGCCTGTGGTTTAGACAGACCCCTGTACATTCTGTCTTGGGCTGAAACCTTTTGTGATGGCTGCTGGATCCCCTCAGAGGAATAGATCGCCTTCAGGAGGCCTTCCATATCCTCTGCAGAGAACAGGTGTCTGCCAGGCCTAGACTCCTCACTCTCTTGGCTATCCTGATCGGGATCCTCCCCCCTCCACTGGGGAGCTCAGTTCCGAAAGTTCGGCTTCCTCTGAGTCATGCTTCGTTGGAACTCCAAAGGACCCCCCTGTGCTACCCATGGAGGTCCCCTGGGATGGGGACCCCTCCCTACTACAGAGGGACTCTGCCCGGCGGCCGGTCCCTGTAGCAGATTTAAAGGCCTGCAGGGTAGACAGCATTTCAGATTTTAACACAAGGCAATCCTTCATGACCTGCTAACTTGTGGATGCACTTAAAGCAAAACGGCTTTGTGTGCTCCTGTGGAAGTTTATCGTTGCTATAACCGCAGCGCTTAGAGCGGGAAGGGGCCTTAGATTTAGATCTAGTGGCTGACCCCTGGGCTGGGCATTTTGTTTGTGCAAAGAAACACGCAGCAAACGTACATTAGCTCAAAAGGACGTTTCTGCAGCCCCTGCTATCCACGAGGGGGGTAAGGAATAGGGCTCCCCCCAGCCTTCCCCCCTCCTTCAGCCGGGTAGACTCACCCCCTGTGGCCTCCTCGAGTGCTGAGGGCCCTTCTGGCCCACTTTTCCTCTCCATCCGTCTGCTCCGAACGCCAAGCAGGAGACTTTGGCAGCTTCTCTGGCACAGGGAAAACCTGGACCCCCTCTCCACGCTGTCCTGCGTGTACACATGCCAATGGCCGCCGCCATCTTGCCGGAGCCGACCCGGAAATGGCCTGTAGCGGTGGACGTGACGTCAGACGCGCGTACGTGCTCCTCCTCCCGGCACCCGGAAGCTCAGCACAGCGTCCCGACCGCCTGGAGAGCTCCATGGGGCCGGTTAAGATTTCCTGGCGCCCAAGCTCTCCTGCCAGCCTGCAGCTGCTGTGCGCCCCCACTGTCCTGCTCCCCTGAGTACCAGTGCTCCGGGTGACGCCCCGCTCAGCTGCATTAAGGAACCCTCTGGCTGGCCATTCTGACAGCCTCCTCCGTGCCATCCACCACTTTCAGGGAGTGGGAAAGTGGTCCCTGGGGTTCTGGGTGACCCCACTGTCCCCAGAATTCCCCAGCTCTCGGAGGAGGAGTCCCTCCTGGACTGGGCAGGCTTTGCCTCCGACCGGCATCCACTCCTGGTCTGCTGCAGGGCCGGTATCCAGGAGGCGGATCTCAGCCCCAGGCCTTGATCCAAGGGAAAAAAATAACAAAATGTTTCGCTGCATCCCTGTGGGAAACGCAATCAAAAACTGAGGGGCAGAGGGAGGGTGGGGCCTTTTAAACTCTGTTCTTGATTGTGTTTCCTGTCCAGTTGAGACCAGTCATCTCTCAGCTGTGCCGTCCTGGAAGAATGACTGGAGAAAATCCTGTTTTTGTGCAAAGTTTGCTAGAAAGTGTGTATAATAATGTGCAGAGGGTCCATCCAGAATTTTTAGTGTCTCAGAAGTGTTGGCTGTGTGCAGAATCCTTTCCCTCATGGGTGTGCTCTCAATCATTATTAATTTAATCAGTTATTTCTATTCGTTCCGTTTTTTTGCTCTGCAGCATGATACCTCTTTAAATTGGCGGTCTTGTTGGGAGTCAGAAACTTTAAGAAAAATTTTTTTAGAAGGGGTTTACAGCTTGCTGCAAGATTATTACATAGAGGGGAAATTTGGATTTAAGCTCACATTCTGCTGTGCAGCTAGTTGGCTGTGTGGCAGTTGCTGAGTGCCAGCATAATTTCACCCAATTCCAGAATATGATCATATTCTATTTCCAGCCTGGCCCAGATCTCTGCTGAATGTTTAATCTCCTCGTCCCTCTTACAGGCTGTGCTGAATATTCATGATGGAAACTCCATTTACTGGATGACAAGCAAGCTGAAAAGTTATTTTTTTCTCTTTCTGCAGAATATTCTATGTTTCACATGACTCACAAGATCTGAAGATATTCAGCTATATTGCCCGGGATGGTGCCAGCAACACTTTCAAATGTAACGTCTTCAAATCCAAGAAGAAAGTGAGTGCTACTGAGGTGGACCCCAGATTTCTCCTTGTGTGCAGGGGAAGCCACCAATCAGATTCATTGTCTAGTTGCTACGAGGCAAATCAGATTGTTCTTATTTCAGACATTGATAATAATATGATGCTGCTGATTGCATGTGATCAGTTAGAGCCAATATCATGAAGTGTTTGTAGTGAAGAGGCTGCCCGTGTTGTAGCAGTTAGCACTGTGGGGAAATCTTTTTGCCAGTAAATGGCTTTAACCCAAAAAATGGAACTTTAGGTATTATAGTTTGTTTAAAGGACCATTAGCCTCGGTTCACACTGCAGCAATTCAGAAACCCTGCGAATTCACTGCGGGTTCCCGCATCGCATGTCTCTGGGTGGCAATTCACACTGCCATATGCGAACTCTGGGGAGTGTCAATACAATGTTAATGACAACCCCAAATCAGTACGCATATCGCACTGCAAACTCGCACAGGAATCGGATCACATGGTGTGAACTACCATGCGATCCGATCCTGACCCTGCGAAAAAAAGGGTCCTGTGCGAGTTTGCTCCGATTGCGATGCAAATTCAGCCATACAATCTCTATGGCTGATTGTGCATCGCACAGAGATCGCATATGGTTCACACTGCAGTGCGGTGCGAAATCATATGCGATCTCTGAGATCGGAGCAGTGTGAACCCAGCCTTAATCATTTTTAGAAAACATTAATTTGCTCTTTATGATTTCCTTGGTCTCAGGGTGGATTTGATTTAAATCAAGTAGATTTTAAATCACGATTTAAATGACTAGTAAAAAGGCTTCATTTAAATCAATTAAATTTAAATCATAATTTTTTAAGAGCAACGGTCATCTCTGTCCCGCAGCAGCTCCTCCTCTGACCCGCTGTTGACTCACCGACAGTTCCATTCACTTTAATGGGAGGGCTGGTGATGCGGCAGTGACACAACAAGGTGAGGGATGTGGCGGCAGCAGGTGAGTAGGTGCTCACTAACAGGCGCTGCCATGATGGATCTGAAATGACAGGTGCTCTTTAAATGTAAGGACTTATTCTTGCAGGTAGTTAGTATCTTTAATATTTGCAAACAAAATTAAGGTTTCCTATTTAGAATAATTAGCTGTGAGGTTAGCAAAACAGTGATCTCAGAACCGATTCAATCATACAGTTTATAGTGTACATAGATTTGCAAAACTATGGGATAAATTAATATTCCTGAACTTTGTTTTATCTCTTGGTTACTGTGAAATTGTGTGAATGCATCGATGCAGTGCATGTTATCTCAGCTTGCAGAGCTTGGCTTCATTGAATGAGTTTACCAAAAATGTAAGTATTGCAGAATATACAGCCTCATGCTACATAACTAAGCTTCATTTAATACTGAATAAACTAAATTATTAATGTATCTTAAATACAAAACTATCTTTAGGTACATTTTTTTTTTACTCCAAAAGCATCTTCATAAAATAAATTTGATTTAAATAAAAAAAAAAAATCATTGATTTTTACCTACTCTGCTTTGTCTTATATTTCAGAGTGCAGTGGCCTGCATAGTGGTTGCTGTGTAATTCTATTCTCTACAAATGGCCTGTTTTTCTCACCCTTTCTCGGCAGAGCCAGGCCATGCAGATTGTGCGGACAGTCGGACAGGCCTTTGAAGTGTGCCACAAAATGAGCCTCCAGCACGCCCAGCAGAATGAAGACGGACAGGCGGATGGGGCCAGTGACAAGTCCCTGGAAGAGGCCAAACTGGAAGGTAGCTGGAGACAAAAGTGCAATAACGCATTGTGCTCAGCTGGCAGAACAGCTGCCAATTGTATTGTGTGCGTCAAACTATCTAAATGACAATCACATGCCCACTGACTGCAGCCAAACAGAATGACAAATGGCAATATATGGGCTTATTTTAGGCCCGTTAATATTCCTCAGCCATGCATGTAATCCATAAATTTATATGTAAATGAGCAGAGCTCCCTTTGTCCTTGTGTAATTGCTCATTCAGTGTACAGCTTGCTAATCACAGCCGGAAAAGGGAGAGTTAAAGGCAGGTTGGGAGGATCTTGCTGAAGCAGATATTTTGACACCTGATACAGTTAGAAATGTTTTATACTTGATGCAAATTCCATGCAAATGAAGCAGCGGGCGGATTAGTATTCCGCATGTGGTGACAATTTATTAAAGCCTGTTTTTCTTTTAATTTTAATCTTTTCAACTTATAATAGGGCGACAGCTGACAGGAGCAGAAAATAAAGATACAGAAGAAGCTGATGGGAATCTGAACAGAGCCGTCGCAGAGAAGAGAACCTGTGAACGTGCTGTGTCTGCACCAGACCTGGGCCTTGTCAAATGTCTGCCAGTGCTAAAAGAACAAAATGGTCGGGTAAGACCTGAACAAGAGGATTCTGGGTACTCACAGCAGACACTGGCCAACCATAGTAAAGTTTTTGACACTGGTCCACAAAACTAAGTTCTAATTAATATAGCAGCTCTGGCCTGCTACTGTGTGATCACTTTCAACAATTATTAGTGACATTTAAGAAATCATATTTGATAATGACATGGAGCTATTTGGTGTATATGATCAGGGACGGAAGATGGCAGACACATAAAAATCTCACACCATCCACAGAATGGCAGAAATAACTTTGATGTTAAAGTAGCTTTAAACTGTCACTCGCCATAGACGATCCTAGTATGGGTATATACATTCGAAAGCTTCAATCAATGCCACTCATAAGCCTCCAGTGGGTGGGGCAAAACATGGCCTGAGGAGCGGTGTTAACTGAAGCGGTTGCATGTATACATCCATACTAGGATCGCCTATGGCGAGCGGCGGATTCCAGCCAAAATGTTCATTGCTCAAAAGATGAGTATTCCTTCCGCTGGCATTCTTGCTATCCTGGGAACCAATAGGGTTCTACACCTCCGCTGGAGTGGCACCACCAAGTACTTATGACTTCAATGTTACAGGACATACTGAATGCCCAAGTTCATAGGTGTGCACAGCCTAATGCATCACGGTGTGCACCCCAAAGCTCAAACAGATATGCGTGTGTGTGCGCGCATGTGTATATATACTGACAGTGTCAGTAGGGCAGTGGATGGTGTCAGTAGTTTTTATTATTTTACAATTGTATATTTTTTTTTTTTACAATTTTATTTATAGGATCCCATTATGGGGGCTTTGGTGAAATATCAGGGGTCCAAACAGGGGGTATCTGTGCCATATGGGGAGATTAGGCTGTGCCCAGGCACACCTGGCACACAATATGAGCACGCCTATGCCCAAGCTCAAGTGTAAGAAAGAAAGTAAATCTGTCAGTGTAACTTTTAGTTTACAAAAAAATTCACTGTTGTGAAATTATTATTTTTCTCCATCAAATGCAACTTTGATGGGGAAAAATATTATAATATTCTTGAACTTTTATGTACACCGAAGTGGTTCTTTTTCCTGTACTTCACAGTAGACCTCTCACAGAAATCACTGTTATCACAGCCAGATGGAGCAAAACCTGGGAGATATTTGTGAACTTCCCATGCTGAATATCAAAAATTTACAATATACATGAATGCAATTATTTCATGAGATCTGAGCCACAAAACAATTTGTAAATAGAAAAGAGAATTATTTCATGTTGGCAAGTGGAGAAATGGGCCAACCACTGTACCACTCAAAAGTTGCTGGATTTATTTATTTTGTCATTTTTCTCTGCATCTATAGCAGTGATTTACGAGAATTCATTTCTGATGGCATTTCCAACCAATAAACCACTCAGGAGTGAACGGTCTCTGAATTAAATTTAAGTGTCAATTGGTAGGCGACTCTAATTAACAGTCTGATCTTATCCTGTTGCTGATTATTGTCCATGCTGGCCTTTATAGATTTATACTTTGGCTTGTGGAGCCCCCTGGCGGAAGACTGTCTGCCATGACAGCAAAGAAATTGTAGAACTGTTGAATGAAAACTGGAAGAAAGATCCAGCAGGCTGAGGACAGAAGCCTCAATGGTCATTTCACTTTTAAGATGTGGGCAGGAGATGACTGCTGTGTGCTGTGACATGTGACTTGCCACACCTCAACATGCATGTACACCTACCTGCCTCTAAAATTGCTATCCATTACCCTGGGTTAGTCAGCTGCCTGTGATTTGTGTAACTTTCTCATTTAACGTCCGTTTTATTGGGCATGATGACAAATCCAGTTTTTGCAGTTGTTCTTTAGGATTCATTTTTATTTCACGATTCTGGAGCATGTATCCAATCCTTGCTGTCTGTGCTTTGATTACAGGATATTGAAAATTGTTCCACCTACTCATCGCTGTCCCAGAAATTTCACACCCCAAGCTGTGCCTCTTCTGTCTCCGTCCTCACCCCTCTAGCCTCACAGCACCGCCTACAGCTCCTACAGCATCAGCTTCTCCAACAGCAGCAGCAGACACAGGTGGCCGTAGCACAGGTGAGTAGGCACTCTTTTATGTGAGACCAGACCTCCCAGACTGCATTAGGAAGGGAGATCGAGCCAGTTCTGCTCTCAGATGTTTTTGGTGCAGAAAGAACCTTGAAGCAGGTTAGCTGAAAACAATGTGTGATAAATTTAGCCCATTTATGTTAAAATAAAGATCGTTGATGTAAACCTCTTGGGCATTGAGATTTGCAGAGTACATATAATTTTATATATGAAAGGTAAGGTTTCTATCCTCTGAGCAACTAAATAAAAATCAAATAAAGTATTATTAGGAGGATACCTTGCTTTAATTTCCAATAGTGATAAGAGACCTTGGATATTAATGCTTTAGGTATCAGAACCACTGCATATTGCAGGTTTGCATCAGTTACAACTGGTGTGTTATGATTGGAAAAATACCTAAGATAACTCAAAGTTGGACTTATGTTTAAATCCTAAAAAAAAAAAAAACACAGTTCACTTCCTATGTAGGGATATGTCCATTCTGTAATATAAGTGAAATCATTGTGTATAAAAAATATTAAATTTAGAACTCTGAACTGTAACCTTGCTCCAGGACTGGATAAATTAGGCATATACTGTTTCCCATGTCACAAGTCAGTCTCCAAATAAAAGCCATTTAATTCAGTTGTAAGATGATATGATAATGACCACACATTAGCCAGTCATCAAAGTATAGTTCCAAAGCTTCATGCAGGACATAAAGTTGTACAGGCTCAGCCCTTTAATTGTTGCTCTTAAAGCCCAACTCCAGCCAAAATAAACTTACCAGGGTTATAAAAATTAGATATTCCTCTGTGTAGAAAGCAACCCGTCATGCAGACTTTTTTCTAAATCCATCAAATCTGCTTGGTTACATACTGGATTAGTGCGGCTTCCACTATACTTCTGAGCTGCTGAGATGTAAGATTTGAAGTTCTCCTAGACCCTAGCACTGTGGTCATGTCTCCATCTTCCTCTGTTCCTGACCATTAACAAAACGAAGCCCGCGGCGGTGTCTTGTTTAAAGTGAAGCCCGAGTCTGTTTATTTTTTATTTTTTTAAATGGCCTGAGGAAAAGAAGACACATGACAGCAGAGTTGAGGTCTGAGAATGACATTGCTTATATTCAATCGACCCAAAAGTACAGTGACAGCTGTAACAACATGGAATGTAAATGAGCAGATTTCATGGGCTTAGAATAAAGGGAATTGATGGGGGTTGCTTTCCATGCAGAGGAATATTTAATTGCTTTGACCCTAGCAAGTTTATGGTGCCCGGAGTTGGCATTTAAATAACTTTTGCACCATGCAACTTTAGGGGTGCCTTAGGATGGTATAATTGGCAAAAAAAAGTCTAACATATACTCATAAAGCTCTATATAAGCTGTGAAGAACATCACCCAAATCCAGGCATAGAGTCATGTGAAAAACTAAGTTCAACCCCAATTCCAAAGAAATGCAATAATTTTCAAATCTCAAACCCATACTTTATTCACAATAGAAAACAAAAAAACATATAAAATGTTTAAACTGAGAAAATCTGTCTGTAAGTGCAGCATAGCATGCTCGTTCTACTCACCGTGGAAAGGAAGGAGTTAATTCTCTGTATTGTGTAAAAAGGCTCTTTGATCCTGTATGGACAGATTCTTCCCCTCCTGCAGAGTCTCTCTTGGCAAGTCCAGATAAGACACAGTGAGGGTAGTAAAGCATCACATGCTCAGTTTAGTCTCTATTGCGGGAGATATTTCCTTGTTTTCAGAGCTAGCCAGGTTACATGATATTGACATCACACATGCGGGCGTGTATTCAGGCTATAGTGGAAATCTCCTCCTACCTGATCACTCAGCACTGGACAGACCCTGCAGTTTATCACGTGACCGTGGTATACAGATCAACCAAAAAGGTATATAGTGGCAGTATTTTAATGTAAAAAGATTTATAAGCTGTGGGCACTGTAGAGGGGCAGATGAACTATTTTCATATTACTGGGTTTAGTAACACTTTAAGCCAGCATATAATATGTAATAATCCAGGCTTGAGTGTACAGAGACTCGCTCTTCAATCCTCCCTCCTACACTCCAATTGGCTGTTTCCTCTAACTCCACCACAACAGCTAACATATCCATAGCAGGATTATAGAAAATATAAAGGGACAAACATCCTGTACTTCTGCTAAAAACGCTTATTCCCACACAAGACATGGTTACTAAAAAGCAGATTTCTAAAGCCTTCCAATCAATCAGTCATCCGCCGCCTCCGCTCCTGGGCGAGAGAACTGTGTGACATCACGAGGTCGGCTCCTCCCTATAGCCTATAGACAGTAATTGCCTCCCCCATTGAGATCTAACAACAAACGGTTACTTTAAAAATTGCAATCAGGGAGATCCTGCCATACGGAACCACCTGCAGATACTGGGGTGTCCCCAGACCCCTAAGATTGATACAGATCTCCAATCAGCCCATTGATCTCTAATAACAAACAGTCATCTAAAAAAATAACAATAGATCAAATAAAGGTGGCATCAATTGCAGTTGGAGGTAATAGGGCAGCCTGCCAATAATGGGGTGCCTGGAAACACTGCAACACACCACATCCCATCTCCACCAGCCAGCTTTGCAGATTGTGTAGTAGATCTGCTATCCTGCAGGAATGGATGCCACAGAGAGACAGGAGACCTGAGCTGTGACAATGAACAATAGGGGAACATGCAGTGCACACAGGCAGCGGTGCTACATAGCATTGACGCAACACCGGAATAGCTGGGCAGCCCAGAACTAGCCCTGGGCCCTTTCTCAAAATTGCACCTGAAGCCTATCTGACCATAGATGCGGCTGACAAGTGTAAAGCCAGCAGGAATACAATTGTTACAACAAGTCCAGCAGTGATCGGTACTACTTGGGAGAGCCTGGGGTGCCATGCCTGGCTCAGCCTCTCAGCTTAACTTGTCTCTGGTGTCCCATCCACAGGGTATACAGGAAAATCACCCAATCTCTTTCAGGCACGTCTCATTGCCTTAAGGCTACTTTCACACTGAAGCGTTATACAGACGCTATTTAGCTAAAAATAGCATCTGTAAAGCGCCTCAAAAGTCCCCCCCCCCCCATCCACCCCAATGTGAAAGCCCTGAGTGCTTTCACACTGGGGCGGTGCGCTAGCAGGACGTTCCAAAAAGTCCTGCAAGCAGCATCTTTGGGGCGGTGAGGGGAGCGGTAATTCACCTCTCCTCTACTGCCCCTGTCATTGAATTGAATGGCAAGCGCTGCCGAAGCGGCTGCACCCCGCCTCGGTAGCGCTGAGTGCCGGCACTTTTAACCCCATTTTAACCCCTTGTGGGGGGTTAAAAGTGCCGCACACCCGCCTGCATAGTGGCGCCGTAGCGCCGCTATAACATCGCTAAATCCCCGCTGAGACTAGCGGGGATTTACCGCTACCGCCCGCCAGCCCCAGTGTGAAAGGGGCCTAACTGGGAAGGAGAGGGGTCATTTGGGAGAGGGAGGGGCCAGAAAAATCAAAACAGAGGTGCAACATAAATGTAAGTGTAAAATAGTTTTGTGAAATGTTATAAGATCTAAAGAAGTAGTAAAATCATAGATGTTGTTTAATTCTGTGTTATTAAAAATATATTATTCAATGTCAGCCATGCACATATGTCCTTTAATTAGCATCTGAAAAGTTAGCTTCAAGGATTCGAGCTGACACCTAGGTGGCAATAAAAAGTTCCCCAACAGGGTAAACAGGGATTTGTCACCACCCTGGAGCTTCAAGCAGAAGTTCTGGCTTTGTTGGCTACAGGTGTCGGCAGGAGGCATGAGAAGGCCCCAAAGAGTCTACAAGCTTTGATTAGTATCAACCAATCAAAATAATACATTTTATTGCTCATAAAAGCTGAAATATTAGTGGCAGAGAGATGAAAAGTAATTCCTTTTGATCGTACACCGGTTGGGCTACAAATACATATCAATCGGTATTCATAGCAAATCACGCAAAACCATTAGATGGCGCTGGATTGCGGCAGGTAGGCGGTGACTGGTAGTGTTGCGATCGGAGCAATCCGCTGGTTTTGGAAATCCTATCCATGACCCAGCAGCCAGCGCCGTTCTGGCCCAATTTGATCCTAGTCAGTTCAGAACACAAAACATCCTGTGGGCTGGGACGGGAACACCCCCCCCCGAGATGATTGGCCAGAGGCTAACATCCAGCCCACATCCATATTCCAATAAATTGTGGAGCCTGAGATATGGAAGCTGTGCTCATGAAGTCCGTTCTAAACTGGGGAGTCTCCATAAATTCTTCAACATACTTCTGTCCAGGGATAAGCTGCAGTAACGTTTATTTCTGTTTTTATTTTCATAGCGAATTGCCAATTGTATGTATTGTCTGTTTATCTTTTTGTATTGTTTGCAACTGCCCTTTTTCTTTGTATATATTTCTTATGCACTGCCCACTTTCGTGATATTAAATGTTAAAATAAATAAGTGGCTTCTGTGTACTAAGCTAGGACGCTTATCTCTAGAGAGATTGTTAGTGCCTAAATACTCGGTTTAAGCTACATGCCAATTGGTATGCAATTGCTCTGCGTGTGAGCAGATTGCATGCAGATTGTAAACTAACAGACAGAGATCTGTGAGCATGTGGTGGCCCAGCAGACCAGTCTGTGGACAAACTGTGGTGGTGGGGGCAGGCTATCGTTTATTGTGTGTCGGGTGTGTGGACAGTGGGGAGAGAAGTTAGAACTGGGGTTTTAGCTTGCAGGATAGCTAGAGAAACCCTAGAAGTGTGTACTAATTGCTAGACTGCTCCCCAACCCTTAGATTGCACCAGATTGTATGTAAGATTTGTATCTGCCTATGTGTGGTGAGCCATCTGGATTGGAGTCTCCCTATAGTGGTGACCAAAGGTAGTGCGGGCTGTGAAAGTACAGCAAAGTCTTATTGCTTAGTACAAGTCCCCCCTTATTCCCTCATAGACACCCCAGTCATGGAACGCACGTCGCATTTAGCTAGTCGCCATGGGCGTGTGTAATCCATGACACAGAGGCCATGGTTAGGTTGGGACTATATTTTATCTGTCGGGCAGAGCTCATTCCACCTGACAGGTGTGGCTTCTTTCAGCACTGGGTGCTGGAACATACACTGCTGCCATTCTGAATGTTACTGCTTCGTCAGGGACGTTTGTTTCCTGGGAACAGACCCTTCCAAATGGACACAGCAATGGCTTTTTCTTAACATACCTCTCATGCAGGTTCAATTAGTGCAATCTCTTTCTGATTGTAGATGCATGCATTTTGATCCTAGCTGTTGCAAGAGTTAGGTGAACACCCTGTGATGGGATTTTGTATTTTTTGAGACTCCTTTTAACATCAGCTGATCAGCTCTTGGGTTGATTTTGCTGGGCAGGCCAGTCCTGGACAAATCAGCAGTCGTTTGAAATCTATACAGCTTTAGATTATTTTTCTTACAGTGGAATGATTGATTTCCAATCATCTGGTAACCTTTTGAAAGCCCCTGGCAGACATGTAGGCACCCAAGACCTACTTTCGGAGGGCTTTATAGAGCTCTATTGATCTCGTCATGATGAAACAACACATGTCAACAGCACAGGAAGCACTGGCCCATAGATGCATCATAAGACAGGTTTTACCTGCATACTCCCTAAGGCGGTTCTAATCATTTGCACCTAATCTAAAACAATAGTTTCTAATTTCATGCATTTAAAGTGGTGGTAAATGTAGGGACGTATTTACTTTTTCCACAAGACAAATCAGCATTTTTGTTAGTGTATATATTTTCATGATCCAAACTATTTTATTTGTCATTTATTCAAGTACATCACATTTATCTGTAGGCATTAAATTAATCCACATCTAATGCTTGCCCTGTTCAATTATGTTAAAAACGTCAACTATATACATAGGCTGTACTTGTTTTTTTTACATGTCTGTATGACTTGGAAACACCATATGCTGATCCTACACCTTCAAAGGTTAGGTTTGAAATAAACTCATCGCTAGAAGTATTTGGGTCACACTGTAAAAAGTGGTTGTAAACCCTCTTCTATGCCCAGTGAAGTGAATAGCCTCCGATGACACACAAGAGATGTAGAAAAACTCCCTACATACGTTTTCCTTGTAGATCAGCTGTCTTTCCCTTTCTACACTCTTTGGAAAGTGCACATTGTGTTAAAAATCTGTCTTCCTGTTTCAGCAGCACATGGGGGGGGGGGGGGGTGGAGTCTGAGTTTACACTGTGTGTGAGCTGAGTGAAGGAAAGGCACACACCCCCACTCCACATAGGCATAGGAATGAAGGAACATGCAGAGCTGTACTGTGAATAGACAAGCTCCCTGCTTATCAACCTCTAAGGTCCCTCTCGACACAAATTTTCAGCTGCGATTATCTTGAGTGAGTGTCGGAGAGCTTGTCTGAAGTGATTCAGCTGATAGTAGTGGAACGGAGCAGCAGAAAGACACGGCACTTGGAGCTTTGGAGAGAGATAAGTAAACACTACAGATATATGTGCCTAGGTCAAGTTTTAAGAATGGGGTTTATAACCACTTTAAAGCTATATTAAACCCAAACGCAAACATTTAATATTGCAGCTTACCAATTGTTAATGTGATGGCTGCATTCATTTTATTTTTAGGCTTGCTTTCTTTTATTTTCCCCTGGTGATCCGGGCCAGTAAGTCTGTTGTTTTTCAACAGAACAAGCTGTCCTGCAAAGGTATCAGTTAAGCAGATTGAAACAAACCATTTAACACTCACAAGGGTGCTTACAATGATCAGCTTTTATTTATTTATGTAAAACATTTATCCCCCAAAAATGTTGCTGTAACTGCAGTGTGAGCTTAAATTCTGTTTCAACTTGTTTGTGTATCTCAATTTGTTTGTGTATCTAAATCTGATAGTCCATCTAACACTTCCTTCCCCCTCAAGAATTACAGTGCTGCTGTCTGCTGTGCTCCTTCATCCAGAGTAGGGGAGCACTCTATTACAGCAGTTATGTTATCGGCCAGATCACCAGGTGAAAACAGAGGGGAAAAAAGCCTAAAAAAAAAAACGATTGCAGCCACCACGCCTTATGATTGATAATCTGTAACATATTACATTTTTGGTTTTGGGTTTAATACTGCTTTTAAGGCAGAGTTTTTTTGCTCGGGAGAAGCTACAAACTCCGCTTCCAGACTGACTCTTCAGTCCAGGAGTCGCCCAAAACGTTGCTTTTACATGAGAGTTCTGGGGGTGATAGTGGCCTAATTCAAAGCAGTCCAATTTGCCCAATACAACTCAAGACCCATTTGACACAACATCCTGTCATCTCCTGATGAACATTCCAGAACTTTGAATGATTTTAGTGGTCTGCAATGCTGGACAGTCCCATCAAGGAGGAACAAGAAGTCATGCCACAGCAAATGTAGAAAGGATCCTGTTTTGGGCAGAGCTTCACATTCCAGCCTTGTTTAAGAGGAAGTAAACTCTCCCACTCCGATGCTTCTTTTCATTTAGTCCAGTAGATTAAGTTATTATCAAACTATAGCCATTGTAATTCAGCCCAAATCGCATATTGCTTACTTTAAGAAACTTTAAAAGATCATGTTTCCAGGAGTAAGG
Organism: Glandirana rugosa; assembly: GCA_018402905.1. Taxonomy (NCBI): domain Eukaryota; kingdom Metazoa; phylum Chordata; class Amphibia; order Anura; family Ranidae; genus Glandirana; species Glandirana rugosa. The sequence continues at coordinate 266,689 of BLSH010472476.1, forward strand.
CAGCACCATCTTAGGTATGGTTTTCTGAGTCCACAGTAGAGTGTATTTCCGCCCTTACATGTAGCCCTTCCTGTACTGTTAGCCAAGCCTCTTCCTATGGCAACCCTCATCCACTGCTCATAGCCGACTTGTTTTACAGCACAGTATTTACTTGTGCCGATCTTCTAATATTGTCTCTGTGTTAGTGTTATCAGCTGCAGCTGATAATACTTTAATATGTAGTCCGATGCCAGGTTTACACTCCATGTGATGTCACATGGGGTGTAGGAGAAAGCTTTGAAGGATTTTGCAGTCTCGTGAGATTTGAGTGTTGTGCTGCAGGTTATGGAAATTAGAGTCACGGCATCCTATGTATGGACAGATGAGCACACAGAGTGTTCTGTAAATCAGGGGAAAACTGAGCATGTGCTAGTGCCGTCATTATAAAGAAAAGGACAGATTACAACATTACTGAGCAAGTAAGGAGACCTCTACAAGCAGTGTTCAATATGGTTTTTTATGCTGATTTAAATGGGATAAAGTTGTGGGGGAGAGTTTACAACCACTTTAATCAGGTACTGTATATCCCAGGCATGGACAATTGGTATGCAGACTACCTCAGCCACCAGCACCTTGACCTGAGGGAATGGTCCATACACCTGGAGATGTCTTATAACCTGATCAGACTAGTAGTAGAGAGATAACACCGTTCAGGCAAATGGAGGAGCAGTCCTGTCTCAGGTGCTGACCCCGGCTCACCACCGTCCACTGGAATATATCAAATGAAGAAATGGCCACACTAGAACAGATGATTGCTTGTAAAAAGGCTTTATTGTCACATGCTAGACAAATAAAAACAGGACCAAGGATTAAACGTTTCAATGTGTAAACCTTGGCCCTGTTTTTATTTGTCTGGCATGTGACAATAAAGCCTTTTTACAAGTAATCGCCTGTTCCAGTGTGCGGCAACCTGATCAGACTTCTGACAGATGTTCCGTAGGCTCTTCGAGATCATATGAATCTTCTCTTCCAGGAATCAGTTTATCAGCTTTACGGTCGCTGGCTTTAACAGCATGGCTGTTGAAGCTCAGGTCCCAATAACAGAGGCATCTCTGAATTGATGATTCCCACAATGCTAAGGGCTAGGACGTCTACTTCCCGTAAGTGCTACCATCACACATGAAGGGCGTACTTCCCTTGGTGTGAGGACAGAGACATTCACCCAAGGAAATTCTCCACGGGATAAATCCTGGCTTTGCTGCAAATGGACCTAAATGAACATTTGGCCTTGAGTACAATTAAGGGACTTATTTTGGCACTTGCAATCTTGTATCAGAGAATGCTAACTTCATATTAATATTTGTATGGGTTAAATCTGAATGTCCGTTCTTCAAAAACCACTCTGAGCCTGTTAGGGATATTCCCTCTCCACTTTCACCCACATTGCATTCCTTGTTGCTATCACCACTGTGAGGCTGGTGTATGAGCCAATGCATTTGTCCTTTAACCCCTTTTTAGTCTCGGGCAAGGTGGTGTTTGGGCCCCAGAACTTACTTCCTTCCTAAGGTAGTTTTGACCTTTCCCATTAACCAGGGTATCGTTCTTTCTCCTCCTGCCTGCCTCCAGTTTACTAGAAGGAGATCTCCTTCCATTGCTTGGATGTAGTGCTTGATGTGCATTTCTACCTTGCAGACACTGCTTACATTACAAAGACTAATTCTTTGCTATTCATGAGGGTCCCCATAAGTAGGAACCTGCTTCTTGTTTTGTCTCATCATTTCTCAGTGCCTTAGACAAACCATTATAAAGGCTTATGGTTTCACCCTTTACTGTTGGAGAACCCTACTAGACCTGTGAGTTCTTCTTGGACTTTTTGACATCAGGCAACTGTTTCCCAGATTTGCAACCTGATTTGCCACATTGTCTTCTGTTTACATGACCTCAAAATTGTACCAGGGGGATGTCCAGGTTTCTTCTGTTGCCATTTTCAGGCATACAGTCCTTCAGGCAGTGATTTTGAGCTCCAGGTAGTCACCGGTTATGTGGTTTTTGTGGGCCTGTTAGTTCTTTTGCGGTTTTCCATCCTTATTTGAACTGCTTTTTGACATCCCAACTGTCTATGAATTCATGTGTCCCTCAATGAACATGCACTTAAGAAAATGTATGTATGTACCGTAAAATCAGTTTCTTGTAGTTCCCACCCCTCTGTCTGAGGGGTGAGGCGTGCTGAGGCATGCTGAGAGTAGGATGGGTTATTCCATACTGGCTGTTTTGTTTGCTAGTGTCCAAATCATTCTGTAGGTGGCATAAGACTCTGAATTGCTGTGCCCCTCAATGACCTACAAGCAATAGATTTTACAGTAAGTACAAAAATCCAGTTTTTGCTAGCTAATATGAGACATCAGTTTAATAAATTTGCTTATTTAACTGTACTGAAGGTATATTTCCCTTAACGTTGCAGTCACTGTCCTAATCATAGAGGATTGGCGTTTGGCAGCTCTCCTATTGGCAGGTCACATGTACTTCCAGCATATAGTATATTATACAACTTCAGATATTCAGTATGTATGTCTCATAGCTGTTCTGTGACATTGATCAGTTTGTGAGCACTGTCTCCCCCTGCTGACGCTCTGCTTTTACTGCAGTGTTCAGAATAGCTGCATAAAGGGAGATTGGTTGTGTTGGGTGAGAAAAAAAATAAGTAAGAGAAGGTTCTGTTATAGATGGGTCAGAGCCAAGAATGAATAATTAAAACCGCACAAAAATTGACTCTCTCATGGTAGGCAGGTTTGACCTGGTGCTATACATATCTCCAGTCTGTCTGCTATACATGTCTTCTCTGAGAGCACCAGTGGAAATAATGGGGAGGGAACTTGTCCTCTCTTATTGTGTGTCAACTTTAGCAAGCCAGTGATGACATATTACATGTTGTGCTGTTTTGCAGTCTGTGGACAGGGACTTTGTGTTTGTCATACCCCTAAATCACTATGTAAAATCCAATTGTTTCCCCCTTCATGCCAACTAATATGGGAGCTACTGATTTATGCTTGGAGGTGTAGGGGGATCCCCACAGTTTGCCACATTTTATAAAATTACCACCCAGGCCTGTTTCACATGGGCCTAGCTTACGACTTGTGATCCACGGTGGATTGTGTTGTCAGCGGTGACTGGCCCATGGTTAGGTTGTAATTGTAAGGGACTATGCTGCCTTCTGCAAACCCGACTTAAGAGGAAATTCACACTGAAATCTCTCTTCACCAGGCCGCAGCTGCATACATTGATTGTGGTTGCAGGGCAGTTCCCATTCACCTGTATAGGGCATGGGGGCAGGTGGTATCGCCTGCCAGATGCAACATGCCCTATTTATATTTATTTTTTTCAGTGTGTATGGGGCTGTCTTGAGGGGGGGGGGTATTGCCTGGTTTTTGATATACAGCCAGAGTGACATTAGTTAAAATAATAATAATAATAATAATAATAAACACACCTCAACCTCTTTTTTTTTTTTTTTTTGCTGCCTCGTGTGATTGGAAGTAACTTATCTACCTTTTCTTTGACAGCATCCCAACAAGTACCATATCCTTTGAATATCAGTAACAGCCAGGCAGAGTACTGCATTTGCAGCAGGGAGTATTCTTTTAGCATGTTTCCTTGAAACAATCAGGATAATCGGCGTTCTACATTTGCTCAGGGCCTTAGGCTGGCCAATTTTCTTTTACCTTCAACTATGTAGTACAAGGGCCTTCCTGATTGCATACAAATAGAAAGCGTTTAGGTTGGACCTCATATTATAAAGTTTTTGTAAACCTAAAGGCATATTGAAGAAAAATATTGTACAATGTATGACCAGCTTTAGTGACCACCCAGAGACACTTACCCATCACAGCATGAGTCCTCTCACTGTAGTCACTCTCTGGTCTCAAGGAGATCGCTGCCTTTTCATTCAGTGATGTCTGAGAATATTTCAGCACTAAATTCTTGAAGCTGCAATATTAATATTTTCCACAAGATTCTTATGTTTCTGCCGGCTCCAGTTGAAGTAACTTTTAAAGTACATTTAAAGTGCTGTGTGGTGAAAAATAGAATTAAAGTGAATAAAATTTGTGGAAAGAGAAGACTTGGGGGGTGCCAGAATGACCTGAAGTGTAAACACCTATATTAGGTTTTGTGGGGATCTTCCACCATTCTTCTCCCCTCTTTCTTGGCAGGCCTTCTAGATTTAGATTATTCATAGTTCTCTTTGTGAATTGCAGGTGCAGCTCCTGAAGGACCAGCTTGCAGCAGAGACAGTTGCACGCATTGAATCTCAGGCCAGAGTTCGCCAGCTGCTGCTGACCAATCGTGACTTGTTACAGCACATCGCGCTGTTGGTAAAACAACTGAAGGAGCTGGAAATGAGATCCGACCTGAAGTTTTCTGGTAAGGGTCAGCAGAGTGTAATGTTGGACAAGAGGAGGCGTTTAATACCTTGAATGATCAGTGGCGGCACAAGGTCATCCAGTGCTCGGGGAGAAGATGCCAAATTGCACACCAAGGGGCGCTGGGTGACTCTGAGGGCTAGTTTACAGTATTGTTATCCCTCTGAAGAATGATCCATAGTGGATTGCATTTCAGAGGGCGTTTGACATGCAGTGGGGAAGCGTTGTGTCACCTGCTCACTGTATTAATCCTGTAAAAGCCTGCACCACCACTTGAACTGTGTGCCTTGTACACTGTTGCAGAGCAGCCCCATTGAGTTGAATGGGTTGAGCTCGGTGGGTGGTACTGCCTGCCAAATGCAGCAGGGGGGATTAGTTCATTCCAGCCCCTGGTATTCAGAACCTTTTAAAGAATGGCATGATCGGCCATTTACATGACCACTGTGATTGACTGTCACAGTGGTCACATGGTAGCCAGTACTGCCAGCATCCGATCATTAGTGGAAACCAAGAGCTGTCTTTCTTAGCTAGGCCTCAATGCTGGGAGCGCGCTCTCTACAAAGAAACATCAGCCACCCAGAGATGCATATATGTGGATGTTAACCACTTAAGGACTGGAAGGATTTCCCACATTAGGACCAGAGCACTTTTTGTGATTCGGTACTGCGTCGCTTTAACTGACAATTGCGCGGTTGTGTGACGTCGTACCTAAACAAAATTTGCGTCCTTTTTTTCCCCCCCACAAATAGCGCTTTCTTTTGGTGGTATTTGACAGGGCCGATCCTAGGGTCACAGACGCCTGGGTGCAGAAATATTTCTGGCGCCCCCACATGGGCGTGGTTATCTTGTTAACTCCTCCCCTTTACAAATGTTTCCATGGCAGCAACGTAAACACAGAGATGCTGCCCTAAAGAGTCTGTTACCTCAATATCCTCCCACAATCTCTTAACAATAAACAATGGTCAGAGATTGCAGACATGATACAGGAGATGGTCAGAGACTGCTGACATGATACAGGAGATGGTCAGAGACTGCAGAAATGATACAGGAGATGGTCAGAGACTGCAGAAATGATACAGGAGATGGTCAGAGACTGCAGGCATGATATAGGAGATGGTCAGAGACTGCAGACATGATACAGGAGATGGTCAGAGACTGCAGACATGATACAGGAGATGGTCAGAGACTGCAGAAATGATACAGGAGATGGTCAGAGACTGCAGGCATGATACAGGAGATGGTCAGAGACTGCAGACATGATACAGGAGATGGTCAGAAATGATACAGGAGATGGTCAGAGACTGCAGACATGATACAGGAGATGGTCAGAAATGATACAGGAGATGGTCAGAAATGATACAGGAGATGGTCAGAAATGATACAGGAGATGGTCAGTGCCTACCAGTGCCATCTCATTAGTGCCCATCAGTGCCACCTCAGTGCATACCAGTGCCATCTCATCAGTGCCACCTCATCAGTGCATACCAGGGTCACCTCTTCAGTGCCAGCACATCAGTGTCTACCAGTGCCACCTCATTAGTGCATACCAGTGGCATCTCATCAGTGCATACCAGTGGCATCTCATCAGTGCAGTCTATCAGTGCCATCTCATCATTGCCAGCACATCAGTGCCAGCACTGAGTGAAGACACCCTAAGGAGGCATGTCACTGGCGGGATCACCAGGTGAAAATAAAGGGAAAAAAAAGCCTAAAAAAAGGAGAACTAATGCAGCCACTACATTTAAAGAGCAGTACGCTTCAATATATTACATTTCTGTTTTGGGGTTTTGGTAAGTTCTAAGTGCATTAACAGTAACAGAGATTGCAGAAATGATACAGGAGATGGTCAGAGACTGCAGAAATTATACAGGAGATGGTCAGGGACTGCAGAAATTATACAGGAGATGGTCAGGGACTGCAGGCATGGTACAGGAGATGGTCAGAGCCTGCAGACATGATACAAGAGATGGTCAGAGATTGCAGACATGGTACAGGAGATGGTCAGAGACTGCAGGCATGATACAGCTTATCTTCACAGACTGCAGACATGATACAAGAGATGGTCAGAGACTGCAGGCATGATACAGCTTATGGTTACAGACTGCAGAAATGATACAAGAGATGGTCAGAGACTGCAAACATGATAAAGCAGATGTCAGATACTGCAGAAATGATACCACTGATGGTCAGAGACTGATCAGTGCCACCTAATTAGTGCCACCTCATCAGTGCATACCAGTAATGCCTCATCAGTGCCACTTCATCAGTACCATCAGTGCCTGTCAGTGCCTACCAGTGCCGCCTCATCAGTGCCTACCAGTGCTGTCTCATAGGTGCCACCTCATCAGTGCCTACCAGTGCCATCTCATCAGTTCCACCTCATTAGTGCCACCTCACCAGTGCATACCAGGGTCACCTCTTCAGTGCCAGTACATCAGTGTCTACCAGTGCCACCTCATCAGCGCATACCAGTGGCATCACATCAGTGCAGTCTATCAGTGCCATCTCATCATTGCCAGCACATCAGTGCAGTCTATCAGTGCCATCTCATCAGTGCAGTCTATCAGTGCCACCTCATCAGTGCAGTCTATCAGTGCCATCTCATCATTGCCAGCACATCAGTGCAGTCTATCAGTGCCAGCACATCAGTGCAGTCTATTAGTGCCACCTAATGAGTACCCATGTGTGAAAAATGTGAGATTGTGAGATCAGAAACTCACCTCCTCATTGTGGCCATTACACTCTCCATTCATTTTTAAGGCAATCCCGCCCCTCCTGTGGACTACATCTCCCATAATTCTTTGCAGTACAGAAGGGAGGGGGAGGGAGGAACACTGTGCTTTGTTTCCCTCCCCTAACCTCTGTACTGCGGGGAGAGTGAAGGGAGAAGGGAGGAGGGGGCTGACATAGGAGAGGGGAGGGATGCTGAACAGCAGGCAGCTTCCCGGAGGGCGGTGGCTGTGAGATGAGAAGAGCCGCTCTATTCAGCCAATGAAATTCAGAGGAGGAGCGGCTTCAGCCTGTGTGCTGCTTGTAGCATCGCCGCTCCTCCTCTGAATTTCATTAGCTGAATAGAGCGGCTCTTCTCATCTCACAGCCACCGCCCTCCGGGAAGCTGCTCGGCAGGGATCAGCACAGTGAACATGGAGATGAGATAACTGTTACAGTTTGGCGCCCCGCAACCCGCGGCGCCTGGGTGCAGTGCACCCCAGGCACCCGCCCAGGATCGGCCCTGGTATTTGATGACGTCTGCGTCATTTCTGATGTGTATATATATAAAAAATGTATTCATCAGTTTTGGCCGAGATAGATTTCCTCATATTTGTGGTTTAAAAAAAAAAACAAAAAAAAAAAAAAATCGCATTTGGTTTGCGCAAAAGTTGCCGCATTTAGAAATCCAGAAAATGTATTTCTGCTTTTTTTTTTTACAATTTTTTTTTTTTACTAGTAATTAATGGTGGCAATCTGCGATTTTTATCGGTACTGTAAAAGTGCGGCGGACATTTTTGACACTTTTTTGGGACCAATGACATTTATACAGCGATCAAAAATTTAAATATCCACTGATTACTGTATAAATGTCATTGGCAGTGAAGGGGGCAATCTAGGGGTTAACTGTGTTCCCTAGGCGTGTATTCTAACTGTGAGGGGGCTGGGTTGTCATACAAGATCAAACTGATCCCAGTGACAGGGATCAGTAGATCTCTCACATGCCGCCTGACAGAGCGGAGAACCGCCGTGTTTACATCAGCAGTTCCCCATTTTTCCGCTCTGCTAGGTCATCACGGGTAGCCGGTGGACATAGAGTCCACCGGACCCGCAGCCACACTGCTGCAGAGTGCGGTGGGCACGAAAGCGAACCGCCGTTTATAAATGGTGATTCGCGCTACAGAGCCACTCTGCAGCAGTAAAAGTACGTGCGGCGGTCGGGAAGTGGTTAAAGCCCACCCCTTTTGCTGCCACACATGTGTTACATGGGTGGAGAGGGGCCTCTGGGGCTAACTTGCTTCCCCCACCCTTTGTGCAAATATTATTCAGAGTACTGTACTGTGTCCAATCACATCTTTGTCTTCCCCCTCTTCTGGTCATGTCACATGACAAGGGGAGATGACAAGCACGGACATAGATCTTTTTTTTTTTTCCTGGGAAAGGGGGTTCACCTCTCTAAAATTGCAGGAGCGACACAAGATTATGCCGTTTGCACCTGCTCAGTAAGGTTAGCTACTGGGTTGTTTTCTGAAACCAGTGGGCCTGTGTGTAAGCTCAAAAGCTGAGCTTGTGAGAAAAGTGCAGTACACTGCTGTGTGGTTTTCATTACATGTATTGGCTATGGCTTAAGGGGACACAGAGTGAGTGTAGGGGTTCAGTAGTATGTGAGGCAAAGAACAGATTTTGTCTAACAGTGAAAGGGGGGGGAGGCGCCCAGGGAGACTTAAAGGACGGTGATTAAACAGACTCTGTGCCCAGACGCTGTATATACTGCACGCATATACCACAGTATATGGGCATTTTTACTGACTTCACATGTCTGACAGTTTTTTTTTTTTTGTCTGTCTTTTTCTGTATTTGACAACCATTTAAAAAAAAAAAAATATATATATATTATATATAGCACGGTCCTTGCAATGCAGAAATTTGAATATTTTGTGGGTACAAGTGACAGTCTCACTGATAAACATGAACCTCAGAATGAAGTTAAATGTTTTCATCACATATGCCTTTCTGCACACAAAAATTGATCACTTTGTCTGTTTGAGACTACCTTAAAGGAGAACTTCATTAAAACCATAAACTGCTGAGGCAATGAACTATGTAATGCATAACATAATGAATAGAGTGCAGGTGTAAGTAACATACAAGACAACATAATATAGTAGAATATAGCAGTCCAGACAAGCTCCTCTGTTCACATCAAATTCCCCACCTACATCATTAATTCCCATCAGGCATTTTCCTTACATCAGGTCCCCATAGTCCCACTTCCAAATCTGAGTCATCCCCATCTAACATCAGGATCCCCAGAGTCTTCCCCTTATGCCGCAGGGTCCCCAGAGTCTCTCCCAACATCAGAGTCCTCAGGGGATCCTGATGTAATGGGGGGGACTGAGGACCCAGATGTCTTGGGACCCTGACGTAAGGGGGGGGGGGGGGAGACTCAAGGGATCCTGATGTAAGGATCCCCAGAATCACATCAGGGTTCCCATAGAAACCCCCCAGGGCTGTCCTAGCAAGCAACTACTATCACAGTGGCTGGTGGCTCTGCAGCCACGGCTGTTAAAAAACAAACATAATCAATGTGCTGAGAAGGAGGTGTCTGTGTTCTGAGCATGGTGCAGTCCTGCCTTTTTCTCCTGCCTACATTACACTGCTGCTGAAGGGAGGAGAGAGCAGTAGGCGTCCTGCAGCAGCTATTGCAGCCCTGCATTGTGCTCGGTTCTGAATGACAGGAGTGACGACAATGCAGCTCTTGTCATTCAGGTGGCTGAAGAGCAGAGCGCTCATCGGCTCTGTGCCCCCGCTTTACATAGCGCCACTACGCCAAGGGCACATTGCCCTTATGCCCACCCCCTCTCCTGTCCCTGCAAATGATAGATATGGTCGTGTGGCTAGGCAGGGTTGCACTTATCTGATACCCCAGACCTGACCCTTCCAGAGAGAGAGAGAGAGAGAGCAGAAAGTTCAAGTTAGAAAATCTCTTAAATACATTCCGTAATTCTGTGTAATGTATTGCACGTGTTCAGTGTGTCAGGTATTAAGCTCCTATTTCTGGAATGCCATTGGCCTGGAAGCTGTACATATAATTGACTGTGGTGACATCAGGTGTAATAAGACTGACACATCATGCTTAAAATTGTACTGGACTTAGAGCAAACAGGTGCATTTTTAAGTGTGTATTTAAAGGTGCACTCCACCGAAGCTTGACAATTACACCTTAAGCAGCACACAAGGAATTTGGCCCAACCAGTTGCATCCAGTCACCACATTAATTACCACACTGCCTTATGTCTGATCTGGGAACCCTGGCTTGTGATGCAGGAGAAGAATTCTTAGACACAGCCACTGAAGGTTATTTTATGTATTGAATTGTCCATTTTAAAATGTTCTTCACAGCTAACAATCACATCTGCCTTGGAAGACTGAATTTGATTGGTAAGAGAGCACACTGGGGACAATTTACTAAAACTGGTGCAGATGTGCATAGTGATCAGTCAGCTTGTTCAATTAAACTTTGACAACCTAGACACTAATTGGTTACTATGCACAGCTGCATCATATTCTGGGTGCACCAGTTTTAGTAAATCTCCCCCACGTGTTTCAGAAGCACATCACCCGCCCCCTTCATGAGGCTGTCTCAGAAATTTGCATGCAGTGGGTTATAGAGGCCACAGATTAGGGTGAACTGAGTGATTTAGCACATTTGCAGTGTTTACACTCTTGTCACATATACGTCATTCTTTTAGAATATTATTTTCTATTTTTAATAACGTAACAAATATCTATACAGTTACAAAATTGTAAAGGGATAACATAAAGGCAGGGCCTGTTCACAAGAGCTTTCAATCTAAAGGATAGGACCATGTAGATTTTGGCAAAATAGAAATGTTGGTATAGGTAGGACAAACAACAGAGGATAGCCGTTAGGATGCTGACCGAAGCCAGCAGCCCCAGCATCTGACAACTGAGTTTATGAGCTACTTAAAATATGAATGAATGTATCTTCTATTTTTTAATTTTCTGTCTCTCTCACAGGCAATAATCACTCATTGTATAATTTGGCCATTGCCCAGTCGCTTTCACTGAACCTCAAGAACCTATACAGCCTGGAAATAAACCTTCCCGCCACCTCCACACCAGCCCCATTGCAAAACAACTCTGCCACCACGTATGCCATGAATGTAAACATGGGTGATTCTTACCTCAATCTTAATCTGGAGAAGGAAAATGACCCCACAAGGGGCACCAATGAGAAGGAGGTGGTCATTCGGAAGGTGGAAGGGTCAGAGGTCACTGAGGTTACTGCAGACCAAACTGAAGAAGACAAGTAAGTGAAAATGAGCATCCGGTTGTGCACTAGTTTTTCATGTACCCTCTGTGATGTCATCACAGGAGCTTCCAATCAGCTATTAGAAACTGTGGGCTTTTGTTTAATAACAAAAAGCAATGATGGGCTAAATTGCATTAGCAGATAACCAATCATAAATCGTCTCTAACTTATTTGGTTGCTGAGGGGTTACTGCACTGTGCATATAACTATTTTTGTATCATTTACTTCCTACAAAATCCTTTGTTGGTAATGACAGCTTCAAGATGCCTCCTGTATGAAGAAACTAGTTGCATGCTTTGCTCAGGTTAGATTTTGGCCCATTCTTCCACACAAACCATCTTCAAATCTATGAACTCAGAGCTTTAGTTCTTTCCATAGTTTTTCTATTGGATGGGCCATTCTATCGGCTTTATTTTCTTTCTTTCAAACCAATTGAGAGGTTCCTGGGCTTTGTGTTTGGGATCATTGTCTTGCTGAAATGTCCACCCTTGTTTTATCTCTAAAATCCTGGTAGATGGCAGCAGATTTTTATCAAGAATGTTCTGTTACATTTTTCCCGTTCATCATTCAAGGAAATTAAGTTTCCCATTACCATTTGTGAAAAACAGACCCACACCATTATGTTCCCACTTCCAAACTTCACTGTTGGTAGGGTGTTTTGGGGTGATGTGCAGTGCCATTTGACCTCCAAACATGGTGTATATTATGTGTGAATGTGCTGGGTGATTGAACTCATAATAAACAGTAATCTTCCCTCGCAGGGGGTTCCACCATCATTGTATAAACAGACACTTCAGTCTGCTGCCTTACTCACTGTCAGCTTCATGCTGTTCGGTGAAACAAATGATAGTCAGCCCTCCTGACTAATGGACAGTAATCAGCCCTCCTGGCTGGTAAGTGCAGCTCTCCTGCTTAGGCCTTGGTCTGTTTCCCACAGACCCCATGCTCAGCAACTTGGTGCTGACATGTTGTAGCCTCACAGACTACATCTGCCTCCTGCAGACATGCATGCTCTGCCTGCCCTCATGCACCCTCTGACTCCTGCAGAGGAATGGGAGTCCATTTGACTCCCATGCACAGACCTCCTGTCTGTTGGATGGGGCCCTGAGCCATAGTCAGGTCACAACTAACTAGCTCAGAACACACTATGCAATTAGCATGCCTGTCTCTCCAAAATCTGGCGTAACCCAGCAATCGTCCAAGTAGGTAGCCCAGGGTCCCACTGCCACATATCCTCCCCCTTTGTTTCGAACCAGAGGGAGGAATACATAAACCCATCACTATGGATGGGACACCTCTGTGCCAGCCATTAGCTGCGTAGACCCAACACTTTTTTTATGGGTATGTTTTCCCCAGCACTTCCCCTTGGCACCTCTGTGCTATCAGCAGCAGGAGTCCTAACCTGACCAACCTTCTTTCTAAAGGGGCACTCCACGCGCATCTTCTTCTGGGTGTGCTTCCATAAGCACTTCTTCCTGAACTGTGGGCTCCCCCTAATCTTTCTACTAACCAAACCATCTGAGATTAACACCATATCCTTCTGTTTAACCTCAATAGCCACTTTCCACAATGAATTACTAAACTTAGTATTGTCCATGTCCTCAGGACCTCTTATCCCCTGGTTGATTAGGACAGGGTCTGTGGGGGGACCACCTACAGGCAAGCAGTTATTCCCCATGGGACCTTCCCATAGTTTCACATCGCCCCCTGTTGTAAAACACTCCAATAGCGACTGTCCTACCAACTAACATTTTTCGCCACATTTTTGCACACCAATCTCTAACTATTTCTATGTCCATTGGTACCTCAACACATACCTCTGAGCTGCCTGACAGTGCTCTAGAGTGCCTCTCCTACACCACATCAGTAGGAAGCAACCCAGCACACAAACAAAATTCAATATGGGGTTTATACACTTTCCCATTACAGATACCCACACTGTTTTTTGCGGTCAGAGTGTCTCCGGGTACCTCAAACTGCACTTGTTTGTGAGTGATGGACAGAATTCCCACTACTGCCATGTCTGTTCTGGGCCCTTCCTTCACATGAGGTCTAGTGGGTAAGACAGTACACACCACTGCTCAACCGCACCAGCAGGAATGCACCTCATCACACCAACATCCAGAGAAACTTCCACCATGTCTTTCATTTCTGATTCCTCTAGCAGTTGCCCTAAGCGCCTTCCGAACACAACTGCTGCTGGATGCACGCTCGCAGAGAACTGTGAGACCACTTTCCACAAAAGTAATCAACATTGCAGTAATTGTTTCCAACATTTGCGATCTCCACACAGTACAGCCTGCAATATCAAGCTCCTAGCAGCCGTACCCCGTGGTACCAGTTCTCCAATCACAGGAGAAGACGGCAAGCCATACACCGGCTGTACATTCCATGATGCTAGCATTTCATTAAGCATATCTGTCATTACAAAATACACATTTTTCGCTATGCGTTGTGGACACAATTTCTGCTGTGCGTTTACATTTGCTCAGACCTTCAGGCATGAGAGGATTCATTTCTGCAGCAGCCAATGCACCTTGGCCTTTAAGCTGTTCCATAGACACCTCTCCTGGCACAGCAGTAATAGTGTACACCACACTTTTAGCCCCAGAAATTTCATCCAGCATTGCTGTTGGTCTCTTGGCCCCATCATCCCCACAAGTTTTGCTTTGTAGCATTACATCCGCCCAAGGAGACATTGACAGACCAAGATGATCAACAGCAACTGAAACACTGCACTTGTTAGTTTCACACTCCTCAACAACATCATCATGAACGTTAACGGCATTGTTAGAAATACATCTCATAATCATTCCTGACTTCTACAGTTGCTACTATCTGTCTGTCCATATCATCCCAGTCTGCCTTGATCGAACTACCCTCCGAGGTACTACGCAGCACCTCCCTAACTGTGCAAGGAGACCCAGGACAAAGTGGCTCAGCATTATTCACATTCCTGCTTTGCATAGGCTGCATTAGTACATTACTTTTCACGTCCTGTGAAACACATTTGTCAAATGGGCAGCGACACCGTTGTCCTGGGAAACCCCAAGCTCAAGCAACATAAGCTCCTGTGTGGTCTCCAGGGATAACTCTGTTGCACCTGTCATGGTTGCTAGGGGCAATGGCACACATTTCTCCAAGGTCATTCCTGACATATATGGATGCAATACCACCCTTTCACCACTGTGCACTGACACTGCTTTATATGCCCCTGCTGTTTCAGCAGGTCACATTAACCCCTTATCACACACTTCAGCTCAGGGTCAGCAAGGTGTCCGCTCCCGGACACCAGTGTCCTCCAGCAATGTCATTAGCAGGGCCCTGGCCTGTACTGATGATTTACAGAATGCAGATATGATGCATATCTGCATTCTGCAATCACCAGTACAGGCCAGGGCCCTGCTAGTTAAACTGGTGATGAACCCATTCATGAAAACATGGGCTGCTGGCTGGCCTGCTGCATCACTAGTGCAGATTTGCAGAAGCTGCAGGTCTGTTTAATGCAGTGCCAAGCAAAGCAAACGCTTCCGTGAGAACTAGGCCAGAGAGTAGGCAGAGTGTTTTTTGAAGGTTTTAATTTGAAATGTACCTTGGTGTCCTTCACTAAGGTCTGTACTTTGGAAAATGTCCGCCACAGCCTTGGTCCGTGCCTATCCCTGCTTCAGCTTTAGCATTTGACTTAGTCTCATGAACAGGTTCAAGTACCCTTTTATCCTCTTAACTGAGGGGTCACAGTTGTTCCGGGCAACCTCTGCCTCCAACATGCAGAGCTCCCTGGAGGTTCAGCAGGACACCTCTGCTACCTTATCTACCGTTGCTAGTAGAGATAACATACTCTGCTTAGCAGTCACCCCTACCTCATACCATTCAGAACCTTGTTCCACAGCAGCAATTTTGAACTCATTAAGCAACACCTTATCAGCTTTAACACTTGCCTTGCTGCAGTGCCCTGTTCATTGGGGAGGCAAGTTCTTTGCCTTGCACAAATGGAGGATCTCCCATTTGGGGTCACTTCCACTCCCATGTGCACAGTCAGTCATTTTTTCTCACACATGAAATTGTCTTACCAGTCTTCCAGTTGGCAGGTGATGAACACTTCAATTGAGGGCGTAGTCCCTTCTTGGCTGTGCTCTCACAGGCTAATGCCCCCACATGGACACGGGGCAACATTACAGCCTTCTTGGACTCTCCAACATCCCATGCAGGCCGAACAGGTTTCCTGTTGCTAGGGGTAGCAGCAGATCCACACGTCAGTCCCTTTACAAGATGCGTGAATACTGTGCCCTCCTCTCTGGGCTGACCACTTTATACAAGCAGCCATAATGTGAAACCATTGGTTTCTTGCGCTCTCTATCACCCCCTGCAGGCTGAACCAAATTTTCTCCATGGTTGCCAGGGGTAACAGCAGACACTTTTGCACAACCATCTTCACAATTTGAGCCGTATCTCTGCTGTAGCACCTCCTTTCTGCAAACAGATTTTCTCTGGTTGCTATGGTAGACCACATTCTCCCCACTGAATTTCTCCAGCACTCTCTAGATTGGATTGCTTCTAGGTAATTGTTGTAGTCATCTTGGTTATAACCCATCCATCCTCTCAGCCTCCCTCTGTCTGAAGCATTTATCGCAAACTCAGTCAAAAAGTCTTCAACATGTTCAGAAAGCAACATAGGCTGTTTGGACATTTTCACTTAGGGGTGTACTCACTTTTGCTGCCAATGGTTTAGATATTAAAGTGGTTGTAAAGTCTGTTTTTCACCTTAATGCATTCTATGCATTAAGGTGAAAAACCTTTTTGGTGCAGCAACCCCCCAGGGCCCCCCTTTACTTACCTGAGCCTGAACCAATCCCGCGTCGGGGACGAGCCTTGTCCCTCTAGCTGCCGGCTCTGGTCCTCATTGGATGGATTGATAGCAGCACAGCCTTTTGGCTCCCGCTGCTGTCAATCAAGTCCAGTGAGACGGTAGCCGGGGGGGCAGGGCCGAGTCCAGCTGTATGTGTGAATACACACAACAGCAGGACTCGGGAGCGAGCCCGCACGGTTGACAACCTGGGAAAGCGCTTACCTGGCAGGTCACTCGATGCGGAGGAGGAGCCAAGATCGCCGCTGAGGGACCCCAGAAGAGGAAGATCAGGGCTACTCTGTGCAAAACCACTGAGGATATATATAAATATTACTTAAGACCAATACAAAGAAAGGATTTTTAGAAATCTTGTCCAACTGAAAAGTATGAACATGAAAAGTATGAGCATGTACAGCACTCAATACTTAGTTGGGGCTCCTTTTGCCTGAATTACTGCAGCAATGCGGCGTGGCATGGAGTCGACCAGTCTGTGGCACTGCTCAGGTGTTATGAGAGCCCCAGTTGCTCTGATAGTGGCCTTCAGCTCTTCTGCATTGTTGGGTCTGGCATATCGCATCTTCCTCTTCACAATACCCCATAGATTTTCTATGGGGTTAAGGTCAGGCGAGTTTGCTGGCCAATTAAGGACAGGGATACCATGGTCCTTAAACCAGGTACTGGTAGCTTTGGCACTGTGTGCAGGTGCCAAGTCCTGTTGGAAAATGAAATCTGCATCTCTATAAAGTTGGTCAGCAGCAGGAAGCATGAAGTGCTCTAAAACTTCCTGGTATACGGCTGCGTTGACCTTGGACCTCAGAAAACACAGTGGACCAACACCAGCAGATGACATGGCACCCCAAACCATCACTGACTGTGGAAACTTTACACTGGGCCTCAAACAACGTGGACTGTGTGCCTCTCCTCTCTTCCTCCAGACTCTGGGAACCTGATTTCCAAAGGAAATGCAAAATTTACTTTCATCAGAGAACATAACTTTGAACCACTCAGCAGCAGTCCAGTCCTTTTTGTCTTTAGCCCAGGCAAGATGCTTCTGACGCTGTCTGTTGTTCAAGAGTGACTTGACACAAGGAATGTGACAGCTGAAACCCATGTCTTGCATACGTCTGTGCGTAGTGGTTCTTGAAGCACTGACTCCAGCTGCAGTCC
Organism: Glandirana rugosa; assembly: GCA_018402905.1. Classification (NCBI taxonomy): domain Eukaryota; kingdom Metazoa; phylum Chordata; class Amphibia; order Anura; family Ranidae; genus Glandirana; species Glandirana rugosa. Next base: position 284,144 of record BLSH010472476.1, read on the forward strand.
ACTCTTTGTGAATCTCCCCCACATTTTTGAATGGGTTTTGTTTCACAATCCTCTCCAGGGTGCGGTTATCCCTATTGCTTTTACACTTTTTTTCTACCACATCTTTTCCTTCCCTTCGCCTCTCTATTAACCCCTTCCTTACTGGGCACTTAAACCCCCCTTCTGCCCAGACCAATTTTTGGCTTTCATCGCTGTCGCATTTTGAATGACAATTGCGCGGTCGTGCGACGTTGTACCCAAATAAAATTTGCGTCCTTTTTTTCCCACAAATAGAGCTTTCTTTTGGTGGTATTTGATCCCCTCTGCGTCATTTCTGATTGCCGCTATAAACAAAAAATGAGCGACAATTTTGCAAAAAAGAACAATATTTTTTACTTTTTGCTAAAGTACAAATCCATTAAAAAAAATATTCATCAATTTTGGCCGATATATATTCTTCTACATATTTTTGGTAAAAAAAAAAAAAAAAAAAAAAAAAATCGCAATCGGCGTATATTGATTGGTTTGCGCAAAAGTTATCGCGTCTACAAACTGGGAATTGATTTATGGCGTTTTTATTATTTATTTTTTTTTACTAGTAATGGCGGCGATCTGCGATTTTTATCGGGACTGCGATATTGGGGCGGACATGTCGGACATTTTTTACACATTTTTGGGACCAATGACATTTATTCAGCGATCAGAAATTTAAATGTCCACTGATTACTGTATAAATGTCATTGGCAGTGAAGGGGTTAACCTGCAGGGGGCAGTGAAGAGGTTAACAAATGTTCCCTGGGTGTGTTCTAACTGTGGGGGGGGGGCAGGGCTGGCTGGGACATAGCAGATCTAACTGATCCCAGTGACGGGGATCAGTAGATCTGCTATGTCCCCTGTCACAGAACGGGGAACCGCCGTGTTTACAACGGCGGTTCCCCGTTCTGAGGCTCCTAAAAGAGATCGGCGGGTCTCGGGCGGACATCGAGTTCGACCGACCAACGGGCACGCTCGCGCAGCCTGGAGCGTGCGCAGTGGAGGACGTACTCCAGGCATTTCAGATCCGCGCTGGAGCCGTACTTCAGCAATTGCGCGGATCTGGAATGGTTAATGTGCTTGGACACAGAGCTCTGTGAACAGCCAGCCTCTTTTGCAATGACCTTTTGAGTCTTGCCCTCCTCGTGCAAGGTGTCAACGGCTGTCTTTTGGACAATTGTCAAGTCAGCAGTCTTCCCCATGATTGTGTAGCCTACAGAATTAGACTGAGAGACCATTTAAAGGCCTTTGCAGGTGTTTTGAGTTAATTAGCTGATCAGAGTGTGGCACCAGATGTCTTCAATATTGAACCTTTTCACAATATTCAAATTTTCTGAGATACTGAATTTGGGATTTCCCTTCTCTCAAATGTTTATTTCTTTTAATTGTGATGATTATAACTGATGACTATCAGTCTGTGTGTAATGAATGAATATAATATACAAGTTTCACTTTTTGAATGGAATTAGTGAAATAAATCAACTTTTTGATATTCTAATTATATGACACGTGTGTGTGTGTATATATATATGTATACACATACACACACAACTGTACAAAAGTCTTAGGCAGGTGTGAAAAATGCTGTGAATTAAAGAATGCTTTCAGGAAGGGTTAATAGTTTCTAATCAATTAACAAAATGGAAAGTAAATGAGCAAAGGAGAAATCTAGATCAAATCAATATTTGGTTTGACCAACCTTTGCCTTCAAAACGGCTTTGATTCTTCTAGGTACACTTGCACACAGTTTTTGAAGGAACTCGACTGGTAGGTTGTTCCAAACATGTTGGAGAACTAACCACAGCCCTTCTGTGGATATAGGTGGCCTCAAATCCTTCTGTCTCCATGTAATCCCAGACAGACTCGATGTCGAGAGTGTTTATTATAGATTTTTTTTTTTTATGAAATACATTCTATTTTAGTGCACTTTCTTGTTTTTATATGTTGTAGCATTGGGTTACTCCTGCTTTAAAAAGCTGCAAGACTAAGATATCTTACAAATACTCTTACTATATTGTGGTGCATCAATATCCAGATGTATTGGGCAAATCTTTTCTCAGGATTCTTCCTTAAAACAGTGGTATCCCCCGTTTGCTGGCACTGCTCACTCATTAGGTCAAATGTCACTGGTCAGTAAATCACATTGCCTTGTCAGTAAGCCCAGCCCAAACACTGTTCAAATTTTGGCCGGTTTAGCAGGAACGTTAATGGCCAAGCTGAATGTACCAATTTGATTGAAGGATCAATCAACTTGGGCATAAACCAGCCTGTTGGATTCTCTTATGATTATCGCTAGTGGCTGCTATATCCGCTAACAATCACTCTCTTCTCCTGGCTGGAAGAAAACAATGGTTCGGCAGGGGGGATTGTCCTGTCAGCATGGTCTGTTGATGGGTTAATTGTGCGAATTTTCTTTCCTGCAACCCGTGGTTGCAAGAGAGAAATTTGTACTGTGTATGGCCAGCCCTAGTTGCACATACCCAGGCAGCAACTTGCATGTAGGTCATATGTCGCTGGTCAGTAAATAACATTGCCTGTCGGTAAGGCACATGTAAGTAGGTTAGTAATTGGCCAGAAAATAAAATCATATAGCCTGACAGTAGATCACATGCCACGAGGGCCAAAAAACAGTTTTAGATGCTGTGCTGTTCTTAACTGGAAACCTCAGCAGCAATCTCCTTTTCTGAGCTATGAGAAGCAAGCACAGCTATTATTGGGAGTCTCTCTTATTTCAAGTATAGGTGGAAAAGTATAAGCTGAGTTTCTCCGAATCGCTCCTGGCTGTATTTGATTTTAATACTACCAAGTCACTTGTGACTTGGAACAACCATTCTGCAAAAAAAAAAAAAAAAAACTCAGAACGTCTCACTTTTCTTTTACTGGGTGACTCAAATTATTAAAGCCAAATCATCAGCAACCCAGCCAAGCAAGTGGTGTTTTCAGTCCATATATTTCTCTTACGGCATGTTCCATAAACAATAGAGTGAAAATATTAACAATGCAGCTAAAACTGACAATTTGCCTTCTTTGTCTTAAAGGCTTCTTCACTCCATCCCAAAACTGATCCCTCCTCCTCCCATCTCCAGAAAGAGATCCTCCAAGATCTTATCAGGCTCAGTCAATGAATCTACAGAGAATGTGACCATACCAACCAGTCTCAACCTGACCAGTTTCACCACCATCACTTCTTGTTCTATAACACCAATTGAGATGGAAGAGATCAGCCCAACATTTAAAAACTCCTATTTCCCTGGCTTTGAAAACAGTGAACTGTCCCCAATAAAGGGGAGGCCTGTCAACCAGGAATCAATTGAGGGGAATAGGACCTTCCACTCCATCACCAGCAGCTACGACAACCTGGAAGACACGCCAACCATTGTGCCTGAGACGCCTTCATGTAATGGATTGGTAAAGCCACTGGATGTGGAGGCCACCCTCCCCTTCTCCTCTGCCAATGACACCTGTCTACACATCAGCTTCTCTGAGGATGAGTTTCCTGACATGGGTGTGGATGATCATCTAGAAGTTCACAAGCAATGGCGGCTAATTACAAACGGCAATTAGATGCTGCAATATTATCAACTGGTGATACATAGAAAGTAACACATATTTAATAGAAGATGACATACTAGAAACAGCACTGCGGCATATCACAGTTCATCACTTCATTATCTGGTATGACATGTTGCATATGCAGTTTTCCTCCAGTCTATATTGGGGACAGGTTTTCGCTCATTGGGTGTAGAGAGGATGCCTCAGCTCATGCAGTTAAACTCCTGAAATCCTACAGAAAAACAAGAACAGAGATGTTCTTAACTGGAAAAAATACTATATATAACTTTTTGCTATATGTGTGTTGTAAAATGCTCATTATCTGTGTGATGATAATTAGCTCTGTGTATAGCATGTCCACATTGGGGAAATTCTATTTATGGAGCAAAAGAGGTAAAGCTCAAGGCAAGGAAAAGCTCCATAATATTAAAATAAATATTTTCCAGTAGCAAAAATATACGTTTCATAAGAGTAATGCAGAGATCCTTCCTCTAAAATACTCACAAGACTTTGTAAATGGCAAGAACCAGGCATACTGGGGGATTTTCCTTTTGCCTGGTACTGTTAGAACAACAATTGATAAGGCTGTCAGCTTTTCACAGTTGGATATTAAGCTGGGACTCAGAAATGATACCCTGAATCTTTCACTTTAGGCCCTTTAAGGTTTTATTGAGTCCTGCAGACAGTACAGCCCATTAAATCTGGCATCTTTGCCAGTCCGGTATATGGGGCATCAGGCATGTATATAAAAGGAAATGTGACATTTTCTCCAGAAATCTGTATTTTTTTCTTTGGGTGAATAGGTAGGGAAATTTTTTTTTTTCTTCCGTAATGAAATAACAGAAGAAAAATGTTTGGTTACAGTGACTAGCTCAACCTCTGAATCCACTGCCAATCCCAACTCCATCCAGGAATCACCCCTACATTCCTCAGAGTGAGGAAACACTGCCTTAGTGCTAAGAGGCAAAACTAGAGCTGGAAATAGGGGTCCCCTTTCCATGAGGTTGAAACATGGTTTCAGTATACATATGTATGCCACGAAGAACCCTATAGAATTCATATATCCTTTTACTGTCCCTGCCAGGCAGGATCTGGTAGGCATTGAGGAACCAAATATAAAACAGACCTAACTGACTTGTAATGTGAATTGTTTTATCTGTGGGTAGTTGGTACAGAGAATATAGAAAGTATTTGGGTTGAGACAATTTTATACGGTAAAAGACACTGTATAGTGAGTAACCCATAATGACCAACTACCGTTCTTTATTCTGCCTAAATGGGCAATGTTTGCTATGGATTACTGTACTCCGCACACAACCAAGGCTGCATAAGCAAAGAATCTAGTATAGAACTAGAATATTAGAGGGTGGCTGTAGACAGTTTAAAGTGCAATAAAATAGAAATTATTATTTAGATAATGTTTACCAAATACAAAGTAGAATATGATTTATTTTTACACAGAATGTAATCTATGAAATAGAAGCGCCTCATTAAATTGTAGCTTATTTTATAAGGAGGATTTTTAAATGTATTTTTCAGCTGGGATGATTTTATGTCATAGTTTATTGTGATGAGCGAGCAGGTGGAATAGTGTGGCTTGTAATCGCGCCCTCTGTAGAAGTGGGAAAGTATCATTGTTCTACACTAATTCTATCTTAGAATATTTTCTTACAAGTGGATCAAACCTGAAAAAGTAGAAAAGCAATCATGTTGAAGATTTATTTTGATTACTGGAAAGTTCTGAATGACACAAATTTCTATAAAAGTTTAGATACAGGCTGTACCTTCCCAGGGGAGAGAGGATTATGGAAGATGGTGGGGGGAGACCTGCCATTTTAGCTCAACTTGTACTGTAATAGTATTCATTAATATGGGGAGATGGCATGATCTCCTCACATAAACGGCGGTTGGTTTTGCAGAGTTGAGATAGAATAGCGCTGAGGAGGAGGGGGGCCTAGGGCACAGAGGTGGCAGGAGTGATTCTTTGCAAAGCTGTATTGTATTTGGGTCTGGGCGTTGCTGCATTAGCTGAAGGATTTGGAATGTGAAATTGAAGGCCGCAGGACAGCGAGATGTAGAAGGCAGATTGGATGGCAGATATGAAGGAGAATAGGTATGTGTGTTGATAATCTGTGAAGAACAGTGTAGAAAGTGATGGTCAGAAAATGATTTAATCCTGTATAAACCAGCCGCTCTAGCATTCATCAATAACATTTATCCGATTCCTTTTGAACTGACCAAATTTTGATCCATCTATGGCCAGCTTAGGACAGGTCTGAGGATTGCTTGCTCCTAGCGTAGTGAGAGGTGGAAGAGGTCAAAAGGCAATTTCACAAAGTTCTCTGCACAAGGTCCTAAAAGAAAATAAACATTAGTAAAAATGTACAATTTAACATGCTGAATGAGATCACCCCCAGAACTTAAAATTTGACCTTTAGTCACACACCCTTTCCACTAAAGCACAAGCTTACTTTAGGACTATAAATTTACAAGTGTAAAATCACCCTCCATGTGCTTAACTGAAATCTTTCCTTCTGAGATGAAGGAGAAGATGAAGCATGAAATAGAGACTCTAAAAATTAGATTTTCTTCACCCAAACCACAGATCTGACCAGGGTAACCAAGAACAGCGTGACCCTGCTGTGCTTAAATTGCTGCACCTCCCCATTAACAGCATGAGCTCTACATGAAGGTTCAAATCTATATATATATATATTGTATTTTTACATATGAATTTATTGGAAAATGAACTTAATAGGAATACAATAATGTATAGGAAGTAGTCACGTGATTAGTATTATATATTTTCATAGTCTCCATAATCTGAGCATTATTTTAAGAATGCAGGAAGTACATATTTGTTTCCCCTTTAGTTTTATGTTGAAAATTTCCGTATATAATAAATATATAAAGTAGGCATTAGCTTAGTTAGTTAGAGATGATGTTTGTTTCACTGTAATAAAAAAAAAAAAAAAAAAAAAAAAAAAATTGTACATGGGGAATTTTGTTTTATAGATTAATATCCAGACCCCCACATGCACACTCAACACCGCTCTGCCAGACAACCCCCCCCCCCCCACCACTTAGTTGTCCGTCACCACTTTGCCAGCATTATACCCCCTCTGCTCTCATGACTCGCTGCTTTGCCAATAATCAAACTCTTCCACCTGTTCCCAATACTCTGCAAGCAATAAAACTCCACACATTGTCTACTCTGCAAGCACTAAACCCCACTCCTGTTCACGATACTTTGCCAACTATTAATCCTGCCCCTACCATTATGACTATACACATCACCATCCCACTAATACTTAACCATCCTCACCCCCCATGTCTGCAGGATCCTCTTCATGTTCCCAAAACAGCTGCCTTCACTTCAGCTGCCACTTTTCCGTCACCCCTTGCCCTCACCCCATTCCCAATCTTGCCCTTTCTGGAACAGGCTCATTTTTGCTAGTATAATATAAAGGCCCTCTAGCTTTCATCCCTCTTCTCAAATGATAGGAATAGTCCTTGGGCCCCGTTACTACATGTAGATTTCTGCTGAATGATATTAGGGAATTGGGAATAATCAATATGCTACACAGATATTCAATAAAATGGCTCTGACAATTTACTCCTGCCTGTGTCCATTTATTTCTTTGCTTAAGTTTGTGTGTCTATTTATACCATGTGATCTAATTTTCTTGCCCATCCCTTTCCCTGTAGCTCCACTCTCTACAGGTATTTTTCATGTTTGGTTCCTGGACAGGTAACTCTGTGAAAGATGCAGAGATTTCTTCTTCTGCATCCAGAACTGTGAGGAGAGGCAAGACCATCAGACCTATAAAATATTTATATATATATTTTTTTGCAAAAGGATGAAGGATGCATTAGGGCAATCTGGAGCAAGTCTACAAATGTCACTTTATTAAGCTGCTGAATATCAATGAACCTTTCACAGATAAACTAATATCTACATCTAAGGTTACACAGTAAGTATTTTACTAATTGCTGGCAAATGTTTTTTCGGCCTGCGTAGTCCTAGAGGTTGGCAGCTGGTTATCCCCTGTTCTGGATGAACACCGTAAAGATATTTAAAAGAATTGTGCCAGCCCAGGAGGAGGTGGAGGTTCCTTGCCTTGTCAGTCACATTTATATTTAGTCATTTGCTTTAGCTTGTATAAGACTATTCAGGGTGAAATCCAGCATGAGCTCATTCTTATATGAAGGTAGCACTATTTAGTTTGTATTTTGCTAAATGTAAAAATAAATTATTGCCAACCTATACCCACCAAATATTTTGGAAAATTAAAATTGTCAAGCTAAAATCTACAGCTACCGATTTTCAAGATAATAAAAAAAAAAAAAAAAATGGTGGTTGATTTGTAAAGAATTTGCACATTCATTTGCTAAGTGAAAGTGCTTGTACATTTGTTGTGTGTGAATGAGGCAGAAAAAACGCATGCAAACAAGCTATATCCTGTGGTGTTTGAATGTACATCATTGCTTTTAAAGAGAAAATACCACATTTGGCTGGTGGGGTTTTTTTTTTTTTTTTTGAGTGGAGCAGCAAACAACCCCCCGCTCCTGCCGGTGGGTACAACGCTTACCCTATCTAGGTGGTGAGCAGTGGATCCTCTGCTCCTGCTCTGTCCTTTCCTCCATCACGGTGGCTTCCATGTGCTGCCTCCTTCTAGGCGACCAATAGGATCACCTGTCCCTTCAATTAAAGCCTCTGGCTTTAATCAGTGCTTCAAAAAAAAAAAAAAAAAAAAAACGTGCCCTCAATGGACAGGCTGCCACTGCATTT
>BLSH010472476.1:307106-319786 GCA_018402905.1 Glandirana rugosa
AGAACCAAGACTGATACTAGCCACCCTCCTGCTCCACCACAAACCAGAACACCATTTCATGAAAACCATCACTGCGGCACTTCGGGTATGGTCCTCACTAACTGGACAAACCCCACGGATTGAAGCTGCAACACTTCATCATATACCCATCCAAGCACTGGAGCTAATCACCCCGGACTTATCTCTCACTCCTTGGCAAAGGAAAGGGATACATTCCCTTCGGCAGATAATGTCTCCCTCAGGAATGCATACGTTTCAGCAACTGCAACAATCCTATGATATACCCAAATCTTCATTTTTCCTGTATCTACGATCTCTCCTGAATTCTCTCCTAGTGACCAATGAGACCTCCTATCTAACGGACATCATCAATTACTTTGAAACCCCCAAACCAGCTACTAAATGAATTTCATACCTATACAACCTCCTCACTAAACCACCAGAAGATCAACATCCTCCCTCGGCTAAATACTGGATGGGACTCACAGGGGCAAACCCCCCCAACAAGCAATGGACATCAGCCTTGGCCCTCCCGTTTCAACTTTCACACTGCATCACACACTGGGAATCACTCCAGAAACTATTCCACAAATGGTATTACACCCCAACAAGGCTTGCGTCTATCTATTATACCGCATCTCCCCTCTGTTGGAGAAACTGCAACCTCCCCGGCTCTTTATATCACATTTGGTGGGAGTGCCCCCTCCTGGGTCACTTCTGGCAGGACGTACAGAATCTTCTCCATCACATGTGGGACATTAAGAGTCCACTTCTCCCATTAGACCTATTGTTAGGCCTCTCAGTCCCCCTATGGCCCAAACACACTAGAACTCTTGCTACTCACATTCTCATAGCAGCCCGCTTAGCACTGGCCAGAAAATGGAAAAACAGCACTCCTCCTTCACTCCAAGATGTTATTCTCTTAATAAACACTCACGGGACAATGGAACTATCCTTTGCAAAAGCAAATATGACCACACAGTCCTTCTACACCCTCTGGGCCAAATGGCTAAATGACCCTAGGAACACTATCACAGAAGGACATCTTCAGAGTTCCCCCGGAGGGCAGGACCGATCGGGCATCTGACTATACCCTCACTGGACTCCTCTGCCTATTGAATCATTTAACCATAGGATCTTAATTCACAAATGTCTGCTGGTTACACTAAATTAACAGAAACATATTGTTTTTCCCAGTCGTTGAGAGAGAGAGGGGGGATAGGGCCCTCCTCCGACCCCCTCCACAGCATGAGCCTGAAAGGGGTGTAGGGGGTTGGAGAGGGTACTCCCCCCCCCCCTTTTTGATTGATTTGATTGATTTATATATAGCAGTTAATGTGTATTATTATTACATATTAGCATTTTTCAACGACACCATAGTCTTTTGACTGCTAGTGAACTTCTGCTATGTGATAATTCCCAGTTATATATGAACACGGTTGTTTAATTCAAATGATGTTGAAAAATACCAATGTCTTTGTAATTCTCCTTTTTATATCGATGCATTTCAGTTTGTACTGTATGAAAATGCACCAATAAAAACTAAATATTCAAAAAAAAAAAAAAATTGGTGTGGGGTTCCCCTTCAGGTTCCTTAGAGCACAAGTCGTGTGCCAAAGTCGGATTAGTTAAGACAATGATCCAACTTCAATGATATTTAATGGGCTGAAGTAGGATCAAAATTGGACCAAAGTAGTGCAGGAACCTTTTTCAAAAATCGGACTGACTTGTGTTGGACCAGGTAAGGCTTACCTGTAGGTTTCTTGAATATCTCCTAAACCTGCACAGTTTAGGAGATATTCACTGTATCTGCATGTGCGGACATCATCGGCATATGCGCACTGAAGAAACGGCCCGTTTCTCGTGCCGTGACCGGCTGCTCCCGTACACATGCGTGGGAGTGACATCATCGCAGCTCTGGCCAATCACAGCACTGGAGCCCACACTGTAATTGGCCGGAGCCCGCAAACCTGGGAGAAGCTCCCAGAGACATGTCGCTGGTCACAGCGCTGTTCAGGGACCGCTGTAACAGCGTCAATCTAAGGTAAGTAATTCATAATGAGCTAGTATGCGATGCAGGTTTTTTTTTTTTTTTATATGGGTTTACAACCACTTTAAGATGGCTCTCATAGGGAAACATTGATTTTTACACGTCATGCGACAGGTGCTCCCAATGTCGGAGCATTTGTTGTATCAGTGTGAACCCAGCCTTAGTGCAGGGAAAAAAAAACAGTCAAAATCAAGTAAATGAGCCAAATTACTGGTCAATACTGCTCATAATTAGCCTCTGCTGTGTGATTAGCACCCCTCTTAGCAGCAGGAGAAAAACTAATTTTCAAATTACCAACAGTTCATGTTCTTATTAAAAGAGAAGTACAGCGAAAAACTTTTTTTGCCCTACCTTCTACTATGGATCACAGGACTGCAGTTCGTTCTGCACTGCTGTGACCCGGTTTTAGCCAACAGGAGGCTAAAGCTTGCTGTGAGCTGACATCACTCAGCTGTTCCAGGCTCAGGAAAGATCCCAACTCTCAGCGAGCCACTGGGAACCTGAGCCAGCTACTCTCACCCCCTCCACAGCCCAGTGCGCCAGTGAGAGCTGGAGGGGCAAAGCAGAGGATTGAGAGCTGAGTGATTGATCGCCTAGTTCTTGGTCTTCGAGGTGGCAGGGACAGCTGCAGCTGAGATCGGTGCTCAAGCCATCTAGGAGAGTAAGATGTTTTTCTTTTTAAAGCTATACTTCTCTGGGAACATGGGTACACTTAATTTTTCAAAGCCATGAAGTCTGCACTTCATGTAGGTTTAGTTTTGCCACCTTGGATAAAGGCTTGATGTGCCAATTCTTGTTTGATCATTGTTACAACTGTTAGGAACTATGAGAAAATGTATCTGTCATCCAGCAAATCGACAGTCTGTTCACTTTAAGAATGTGAGAGAGCAGAGAATATTTTCACTCTCAAAGTGTAGCAGTTTCTTTATTCCAACCAAACATCTGGGCCTCTGATATCAGCTTAATATGGGTCCTGCACTGACATTAATGGTGTGTGGGGGTGTGTGTATGTATATATATTTTTATTTATTTATATTAATTATCCTCAGACAGCCGGGGGATTCGGCAGGATAAGCACTCTCAATCAGCCTAGGTTCACACTGAATGCGGGTTATAAATGGTACGAGTTCAGCTGAACTCGCACGATTTCAAATAGGCAATACAGTCCGACTTTAGGGGTGATTTGACAGACATCAGTACAGGTTCATGCACACATGTCTATTTAAATTGCCCCCAAAGTCGCTAAAAGTAGTACAGGAACTACTTTTGGCAATCAGTGCAGTGCCCCACTGATTCGGAAGGTGCCATTGCCAGCATTAGTCGTCGATTTGACAAAAATTGTCAAATCGGCCCATGGTAAATGGTTTGCTTATGCTTTGTTCTGTGATCAACTTTTCCAGGTTTACAATTCCATGCACCTGCACTGTGGAGAAATTGGCAAGATCCAGAAATACATATTACATACAAAAATTAGAGCATCATACAACAGTAGAGGTAAATGCTCAGAATTGACAATTCTAAACGGTCTTCAGATGAGGAATGATTACTAGCCCCATTCTTTCCCGCAGCAGAGCCTTATCATCCAGAGTGCAAAAGGATCTCTCTACAAAGAATACTATTCAAAAACATCTATTTATAATGGTTTGGGCCTCCTAAAAACAATACCTAGCTACTGTGGATTTTACACAGAGTACTAGCAATGGCACACAATGTAGAGCCATCTATATTAGGCCTTTGCTCTGTTCAATTAATGCCGTTATTAGAAATTTGATGTATAACCTTTGAGAACAATCTTTCTCCTACATTCACTGACAGATGCAACTCTTCATTGACTTGTGGGGTTTATGCTTGTCCCACTAGGAGTTAACTAGGCAGGGAAAAGAACAGCTGGCCCCTCCCATGGGGCCGTCCTCTCTTCCCACATAAACCCTCCACATAGCATAGCTCCTCAGTTTCAATGCCTAGTTTGCATAGGAGTAGACCTGGCTCCCTTAGGGGATTTGCAGTCTGGACTGTGATCGCTTTTTTACTTTTAAAAATATGTATAATAACCTGCGCTCACTTAATAGCTGGAAAGACACAAATAATAAAACCTCAAATATGATTTAGGCTGCTCGCAAAACAACTGATCCAATTGTCCAAAGATATTCCAAACAAATGCAGCGCCAAAAGAGGTGAGTATGGGAATATAAGTCTATAAATCAATCTCCCAAGAAGGAAGCAAATAGCTGGATAGTCCCAGAAATAAAAAACAATTCCTATAGTTGGACTCCAAGGGAGAAACCAATGGGTTAAAAGTATGAAACACGCTAGTTCATTCATCCACATTTAACACACTTTTCTTGCAAAATCAAAGTCATTGCTGATGCAAAATGTCCTTGAACCGACAAGGTGTCTTGCTAGAATCCACTAAACAGGTATAGATGTAAGCTTACCAGAATCTGGTAGATGTCAAAATCCAACTCAGGTGTAGATGTACAGACGTCCACTATCCGTGGAGGCAGGAGAAGAAGGAAGGAAGGTAGGAGGGGGATCCCTGTCCAAGTCGGTGACTTCAAAACCTCCAAACGACACTTCCCAGGTTGAGTCTGGGTTCCCAGACTCCTTCTGTCACATTGGTTTTTATTACAAGAGCTCCTTTTATATATCTACATTGTGAGTACCATTAATCCCTTTGCTTAAAATAAAATTTGTAAGCAGTATTACACTATTGTGTTTTTTTTCCCCTCTCATAACATTTATGGGGAGTGCTGGATCAACCTGGGAAGTGTCGTTTGGAGGTTTTGAAGTCACCGACTTGGACAGGGATCCCTCTCCTACCTTCCTTCCTTCTTCTCCTGCCTCCATGGATAGTGGACGTCTGTACATCTACACCTGAGTTGGATTTTGACATCTGCGCATTATCTACCAGATTCTGGTAAGCTTACATCTATACCTGTTTAGTGGATTCTAGCAGGACACCTTGTCGGTTCAAGGACATTTTGCATCAGCAATGACTTTGATTTTGCAAGAAAAGTGTGTTAAATGTGGATGAATGAACTAGCGTGTTTCATACTTTTAACCCATTGGTTTCTCCCTGGGAGTCCAACTATAGGAATTGTTTTTTATTTCTGGGACTATCCAGCTATTTGCTTCCTTCTTGGGAGATTGATTTATAGACTTATATTCACATACTCTCCTCTTTTGGCGCTGCATTTGTTTGGAATAGCTTTTTTACTTTTCTTATTTCTTTACTTTTTTTACAACTACTTCTATCAAGCAAAGAAGTCTGTTATCAAGAAGCCGGCCGGGGCATAGAGAGTCGCTTGGACTCTGTACTTTCCCTGGCCTGGCCGACCGATGCGAGCCAGTCCCGTGGTATGGGGACCCGCCGCATCGTGCCAGTTCCGTGCGGGCGGCCTGGGGTGACCCCCATCTGTGCCCAAGTCCTGGATTGCGATCTGGTTCGGGCGATTTCTTCAGCCGGCAGCATCCCGTCCAGGCAGGGGCGGAAGGTCTGCAAACGGGTGGCTACCCGCTGCGCCCGACAGGAGTGGTGAGTGAGAGTTCCTCCCTTCCCCCTTTTCAGGGGCGGAGGGGGGACCGACGACCATCCGATGAATTTCTGGGTAGCCGCTGGTTAGGGGCACATGGGGCCCCTTTTCACCCCACCATCCCCCCCTGCACCGCACCCGATCAACATGGGGGTGTAGGTGCCGAAAGTTTGAAAAAGCGGCGCCATGCGACAGACCGCCGCCATTTTCCCGTAGTCGCAAACATGCTGGGCTTATGGAGCTTTCCCTCTAGCGCTCAGAGCGGCCGTTTGTGGTAGTACACGTTCCCCTGCAGGTGGTTTCGGCCTGAGTGTATGGCGGAGCTTCAGAATGATCTGGACTGCGGCGGCCTGATGGATGCGCCGCAGAGGGCTGATTTTTTGCATCAGGGCATCAAGTACCTTTGTGACGCGGCCGTGGATTTACTGCCTATGTTGTCCAGAATGGCGTTTTTTGCCGCCATCCTTAGACGGGTTCTTTGGTTACGTTCATGGTCCGGGGACCATGCGTCCAAGAAAGGTCTCGCTGACCTCCCTTTTCAAGGTGGACGTCTATTCGTTCCACGGTTGGATGAGATCATTAAGTGTTTCACAGGAGGTAAGAGCACTTTCCTCCCAGAGCCCCGGAGGCGTGAGTTTCGCCGTAGACAGGGGCCCCCTGCCTCGGGTCAGAAGAGGTTTTTGGCGCCCCGGGCGCGACAGGAAAAGGGACCCGTTCTGGTTAGGCCGCCTCAGGGGCCGGAAAACGGCAGTGGCAGCAAAAAACCTAAAAGGCGGAGGACAAGCCCTCCTCTGCCTGATGGGCTGCCCCCATCCGGGCTTCGGGTGGGGGGACTTCTTCTGGGGTTCGCAGACCGGTGGCTTGCTCGCATTTCTGACCGGTGGGTCCAGGAAGTGGTGTCCACCGGGTACAGGATAGAGTTCAACACTCTACCCCCAGACAGGTTCTAACCATCAAACTTGGGGCTCCCGCAGGCACGCCAGGAGGCCCTCTTCGGGGCTGTCCAAGCACTTTCGGACCAAGGGGTGATCGTGCCAGTGCCTCCAGCGGAGAGGTTTCCATTCAAACCTGTTCGTGGTTCCCAAAAAAGGGAGGGGGGTCCGGCCAGTACTGGACCTGAAGGCCCTGAACCGGTATGTGAAGGCGCAAAAATTCCAGATGGAATCGATCCGCTCGGTTGTGGCCGCCCTCCATCAAGGGGAATTCCTTGCGTCTCTGGACATCAGGGATGCGTATCTCCATGTTCCTATTTGCCCACGACATCAGCGCTTCCTTCGCTTTGCAGTGGGGGACCTCCATCATCAATTTGTGGCACTCCCTTTCGGGCTCGCCTCAGCCCCTCAAGTTTTCACAAAACTGTTAGCACCGGTGCTGGCGTTACTGCGACAGAGGTGTTGCGGTAGTAGCCTATCTTGACGACCTGCTCCTGCGAGCGGAGTCTGGAGGAGAATGTGAGAATCACCATGATATCGCTGCAGGACTTCGGTTGGTTGCTCAACCTGCAGAAGTCAACGGTGTCTCCAGTACATCGCCTGGAGTATCTGGGTCTGATTCTGGACACAGAGCAGGCGAAGGTGTTCCTTCCTCCGGCCAAGTTGCTGTCGTTGCAGTCTGCGGTGCGAACCCTCCTGTTACACCGACTGTCTTCATTACGATTCTGTATGTGGGTGCTGGGGCTCATGGTCTCGACTTTTGAGGCGATACCTTACGCCCAGAGTCACACTCTTCTCTTCAGCGAGCGATTCTGTCTCGGTGGGACAGGTCTCCTCGGTCCTTGGACCTTCTGATCTGCCTGAACTCCCAGACCAGGGCATCTCTGACCTGGTGGCTTCGGGACTCAGCACTGACTCAGGGGAAGTTGTTCCTACCCCTTCAGTGGGTGATCACCACCACGGATGCCAGCCTTTCAGGCTGGGGTGGGATCCTGAGGAAGCTATCTGCCCAGGGCCGTTGGTCTGCACAGAAAGTTCGCCTCCCCATCAATGTGCTGGAGCTGAGAGCAATCAGATTATGCCTATCTCACTGGACAGTGAAGTTGCAGGGTCGTCCGATTCGGTTTCAGTCGGACAATGCCACAGCAGTGGCATATGTGAAACATCAGGGTGGCACAAGGAGTCCAGCAGCTGCGGTAGAGGCAGCTCTGATACTGCGTTGGACGGAACGTCACGTTGCGGCAATCTCCGCCATTTACATTCCGGGCGTGGAAAACTGGCAGGCGGACTTTCTCAGTCGCCAGTCGCTGGATCAGGGAGAGTGGTCTCTCCATCTGGAGCTATTCACCCAGATTTGCCGCAGATGGGGGGCGCCGGACATGGATCTCATGGCGTCTCGGGTCAATCACAAGGTGAAGACCTTTGTGTCCAGAACGAGGGATCCATTGGCAGTGGCCACGGATGCTCTGGTGGCCCCCTGGGGCCCTTATCGCCTTCTGTACGCCTTCCCTCCGATAAAACTTCTACCGCGATTGATACGCAGGGTAGTAGCAGAGGGAATACCAATAATTCTGGTCGCACCAGATTGGCCTCGGCGCACGTGGTACGTCGACGTGGCGCAAATGGTGGTGGGCGTTCCCTGGCAGCTCCCACTGCGAGACGATCTACTGTCTCAGGCGCCCATCTTGCACCCTGCTTTACCGTCGCTGGCTTTGACGGCCTAGCTATTGAGTCCCAGGTGCTGAGGGACAGGGAAGTCACTGACTCCGTGATCCCTACCTTGTTAAAGGCTCGCAAGTGTACCTCTCGCAAGATATATCACCGCACCTGGAAGGCTTACATAGCTTGGTGCGAGGCGGAGGGTCATAACCCTCGCTCTTATGTGGTGTCCAGGGTCCTGACTTTTTTACAGCAAGGCCTGAACAAAAAACTGGCTTTGAGTACTCTCAAGGGCCAGATATCGGCTCTGGCGATTCTTTTTCAAAGACCCTTGGCTTCGCACTGGTTGATTCGTACAAGGTGTGCGATGTGGGTGAGGTCTCCAATGGCTCCGTGGGACTTAAATTTGGTGCTTTCTGTGGTTCAGAAACCGCCATATGAAAAAATCAGGGAGATTTCCTTACAACTGCTCTCACAGAAGGTGGCCTTTTTGGTGGCCATCACTTCCGCCAGACGGGTGTCTGAGTTGGCAGCACTGTCGTGCAAGTCTCCCTACCTAGTCCTGCAGAAGGACAAGGCGGTCTTGCGACCCTCTCCTTCTTTCCTTCTGAAAGTGGTTTCTTCCTTTCACATTAACGAAGATATTGTTCTTCCTTCATTGTTCCCACGTCCTTCGCACCCAAAAGAGTTTGAGTCGCATGCCTTGGACGTAGTAAGGGCCTTACGAGTGTATTTTGCAGCTACAGCTTCCTTTTGGAAGTCTGATTCTTTGTTTGTGCTGACAGAGGGTCTGCGCAAGGGTTTGGCGGCCTCGTCGGCTACTGTCTCTCGTTGGATTAGACCAGTGGTTCTCAACTCCAGTCCTCGGGACCCACCAACAGGCCAGATTTTAAGTTTTACCTTGGGGAGATGCAGACTAGAACACTGCAATCACTGAGCAGCAAATGATATCACCTGTGATGTATTTCAATTATCCTGCAAACCTGGCCTGTTGGGGGGTCCCGAGGACCAGAGTTGAGAACCACTGGATTAGACAGACCGTGACCCACGCATATTCTGTTCGGGGCAAGGTTCCCCCTTTTCCGGTCATGGCTCATTCTACCCCGGTGGTTAGCACTTCCTGGGCTTTCAGACACCAGGCCTCTGTGTCACAGGTGTGCAAGGCGGCCACTTGGGCCTCGGTACACACTTTCACTAAGTTTTATAAGATTGATGTGTTAGCATCTTCAGATGCTGCTTTTGGCCGCAAAGTTTTGCAGGCGGCAGTGTAGGCGCGTCTGGCGCCTCCTTAGAGGTTCTGTTGGGTACAGTTGTTATCGTTTACCCATCCCTCTTTT
The DNA here is from genome assembly GCA_018402905.1 of Glandirana rugosa. Lineage (NCBI taxonomy): Eukaryota > Metazoa > Chordata > Amphibia > Anura > Ranidae > Glandirana > Glandirana rugosa. The sequence goes on from BLSH010472476.1 coordinate 316,618, forward strand.
TGACACAGCTTTGGGACATCCCCACAAGTCAATGAAGAGCTGCGTCTGTCAGTGAACATAGGAGAAAAAGGGATTAAAACTTACCTGTAAAATCCTTTTCTCCGAGTTCACTGACAGACGCAGCACCCACCCCTCTGTACTCTTTTTCGGTACGGCTTGTATACGAACTGACGAGCTATGCTATGTGGAGGGTTTATGTGGGAAGAGAGGACGGACCCATGGGAGGGGCCAGCTGTTCTTTTCCCTGCCTGGTTAACTCCTAGTGGGACAAGCATAAAACCCACAAGTCAATGAAGAGCTGCGTCTGTCAGTGAACTCGGAGAAAAGGATTTTACGGTAAGTTTTAATAAAATCCTTTTTTTTGCACCTCATGACCAGAAACATGAATAAAAAAGTGTATAGATGGCTGAGATGCAAGTTTTATCACTGGTGAGGATTTAATTTAAGCATCCCTGGCTGAACAGAAGTTGCCTATGACATTGAAGATGTGATTCCAGAATATCAGACATTGCCCTGCCTATTAGTAGAGCGTAGCTATTAGCCTGTAGTCCATATTACCCACTGCCTTTTAACTGCTCTGGCATCTCCTCACCAAAGTTCCTGCCTATCTTGTGATGAGGCTCCTGCACCTATTACAACCTGTATAATATCCAGCAGGAATGGTGGAAATCTTTCCTAGCAGCCACAACAGATGTGCACAGAACTCACCAATAGAGTCCACGAGAGTCCACACTGATAGCAACACCGCAGGAGAAATGCTAGCACAGGCGTCCAGTATCCCTGGTTTCAGGTGCTGCACATCTGGTATCTTCACAGCATATGGTTTTTCTTATGGTTTTATGGTCAGTAAAAACCAATACCGGGTGAGCTGCTCCTTCCAGGAGGTACCGCCATTCTTCCAAAGCCGAATTGATGGCCAGTAATTCCCTATCAGTTTTAACAGTCGAACAAGTAGGGCCCTAGAAATGCAGCCAATATATTGCAAGAGCATTCCAGGAGACAATGGGTGTGGAACTACAAGATACAAAAAGGTATCTAAATGATAAAGTATCTACTAAAGTAGTATTGGATGTCAATTCTGTTTGGTTGCTGCATTGTGTATTGTTGATTTTTTTAAACCTCCTACACAACTCTTAAGAAAAAAAAAAAAGTAGTAGTTCTACAGGGAGGTTCAATGACATTAGGGGCCAGCAGCTGTCTTTAAAGTGGTACTTCACGGGGGGGTGCATGCACGGTATGGAGCTGAGTGGCCGCTATTGAAGAGTACTTTCAGGGTTAATAGCCACTAATGGGGGGACAACTGGCACCGCAATCGCCACATTTTACAAGCATCCCCACAGAGGAACACGTGCATGCTGACATCAAAAGAAGGAGCGTGGAGGAGCCCAGAAATCCCTCACACACTAACTCACACTACCTCCTCACATCTCAGGAACTGCACAGCATGGCCAAAAATGGCTCCAGCTCCCTGCCCATCTCTCCTGCCTCCTCTTCTCACACTACAGAACAACCGCTGCAAAGCAATGGCTCTACTGTAGGGGGACCAGATGGCCCCGGTTTCCAGGGACAGCCCCGGATTGAGGACACTGTCCCCGAATTGCAGGGGCGGCGCCAGGTGCAGGCCGATCCTGGACAGGTGCGGGGGGGGCGGTTCGCCCCAGGTGCCACACATCTCCCGCTGTGCCAGCTTTAATTTCCAATGGACATGTGCTGTCTCTCATAGCTAGGAGCTGGTCCAGGAGGCGGGAATTGTGTGACGGCAGGCACCCGGCGATTCAAATTAAAGCTGACAGCTGAGATGCCAGCCTAAAAACACCCCCCCCCCGTGTGTAGCAACCGGGATGGACCACCCCCCCAGGATCTGTGTGATCTGAGCTCTTACCTCCTCTGATCCCCTGCGCATGTGAGCCTGCATTGCTGGGCATAGGTGAGTCCTGCATTCCATGGGTACAGATGAGCCCTGCATTCTTTATGTAGTGCACTCCTGAACTCTGCACTCGCTTTTGTATCTTCATAACAAATCTTAATTTATTTATGGACAAAAAGTGAGAAATAATATAAATAAATAATCATACAATCATTCCATAAGCACATACACTGCATATATCATTTGAGGAAAATATGCTTATAAAATAGTTTACCATTTGCCAAGAAAAGAAAATATGTCCCAAATTTAAATTTTAAAAACCTGGTCACCTTACTCTACTGCAGTGGTTCTCAACTCCGGTCCTCAGGACCCACCAACAGGCCAGATTTTAAGTATCACCTTGGGGAAATGCAGACTAGAACACTGCAATCACTGAGCAGCAAATTATATCACCTGTGATGTATTTCAGTTATCCTGCAAACCCGGCCTGTTGTGGGGTCCTGAGGACCGGAGTTGAGAACCACTGCTCTACTGAGAACAGTGAGTACACTCCTCTTACTAAAGCTGACCTGGACATTAGCTTGGACACACTCTGTTCTAAACTTCTTACAAAGCGTCAGACAGAGATACAGAAATCTACCACAACTCTCACTCAGGAAATAGCAGCACTAGGCTCATATAGACTTACTTGAAAATAGACCCGATGAGCTTGCCAAAGCATTTAACGATCTCCCCAAGGAACATGAAGCAGCATTACCCACAGCATTCCTTAAACCACAATCCAATGTTGATGATTTAGACAACAGAAATAGGAGCAACCTCAGAATTAGGGGTGCACAGACCTACCTTCATATTCCCTAAAACTTTTTCAGTCTTTTGCTGCCAAATCAAGACCCTCAGTCTTTCACATGCAACCGTATCCATCGTGCATTAAAGGCTAAACCCCCTCCAGATAAATCTCCCAGAGACTTATGCATGAAAGATTTTCTTTTTTTTTTCTTTTTTTTTTTTTTTTTTTTTTCACCACTCAGTTAGCTTTTATTCTCCCTTTCTTTGTGAGGGATCAATCTCAGGATTTTCTCTTCGTAGAGGATCCTTCCTTTTAGTCACATCACAGTGGTGTTTCTTGCATTTTGTATCATATTTACAGCTTTTCCCTTTCTTTTCTTTTCCTTTTTTTACATAGCTGTTCAATCTACACACAAGCCATAATTAACAACCGAAACTAAAGAAAAAGGTATTACGGGAGATCTTCGCATAACCTTGTGTAACCTTCCTTTTACATTATTAACCCCAACCTTC
>BLSH010472520.1:18743-31518 GCA_018402905.1 Glandirana rugosa
CTCCTCCCTCGGTTGTCGCCTCTTTCTCCTCCCTCGGTTGTCGCCTTTCTCCGCTGTTGGCTCCCTCCTCTTTCTCCGCTGTTGGCTCCCTCCTCTTTCCCCGCTGTTGGCTCCCTCCTCTTCCTCCGCTGTTGGCTTCCTCCTCTTTCCCTGCTGTTGGCTTCCTCCTCTTTCCCCGCTGTTGGCTCCCTCCTCTTTCCCCGCTGTTGGCTCCTCCTCTGACCTGCTGTTGGCTCCTCCTCTGACCTGCTGTTGGCTCCTCCTCTGACCCGCTGTTGGCTCCTCCTCTGACCCGCTGGTGACTCACCGACAGTCCCATTCACTTTAATGGGACGGCTGGTAATGCGGCGGTGACACATCAAGGGGAGAGGCCTGGCGGCAGCAGGTGAATGGATGCCCGCTAACAGGCGCTGCCATGATGGATCTGAAATGACAGGTGCTCACTAAGGCCCCTTTCACACGGGCGGATGGTTCGGGTCCACCTGTCACTTTTTCAGGCGGACCCGAATGGACGCTCCATTGCCCTCTACGGAGCAGCGGATGTCAGTGGTGTCATGTCCGCTGACACCCAATCTGCTACAATCCGCCAAAAGCAGACGGATGGAAACCCGATTTTTCCATCCGCCTGGCGGATCGGATGAACATGGACAGACGGTCCGTCTTCATCCGATCCTCCATAGAGGAGAATGGAGCTGTGACACGGAGTGCAGAGACGGTCCTGTCATCCGCCAGCTCAGTGGGGATCAACGGATGGACCCCCACTGAGCAGCGGTGCCCATCAAAACGACCTCCGCTCGTGTGAAACGACCCTTAATGTAAGGACTTCTTCCTGCTGGTAGTTGGAATCTTTAATATTTACTAACAAAATGAAGGTTTCCTATTCAGAATAATAAGCTGTCAGGTTAGTAAAACAGCGATATCAGAACCGACCCAATCATACAGTTTGTAGTTATTATTTATTTTAGGTACTTGTATAGCGCCGTCAATTTACGCAGCGCTTTACACATACATTGTACATTCAGTCCCTACCCTCAAGGAGCTGTAGTGTACATAGATTTGCAAAACAAAGGGATAAAGGAATTTTCCTGAACCTTATTGTGTCTCATGGTCACTGTGACATTGTGTGAATGCATCAATGCAGTGCAGTGTTAATGAGTTTACCGGAAATGTAAATAGTGCAGAATATACAGCCGAATGCTACATAACTAAGCTCCATTTCATGCTGAATAAACTCAATTATCAATGTATCTTAAATAGAAAACTATCTTTAGATAGATTTTTACTCCAAAACCTTTTTTATAAACTATACTCAATAAAAAAAAAAAATCAATTTAAATAAAAAAAAATATGATAAAAAAAATCTGTTTTTATCCACCCTGCTATTTATCTATGTGTCTAAAATATCTCTCTCTATCTATCTATCTATCTATATATATATATATATATATATAATATATACACATATCTAAATATACACATATCTAAATATAATAAAAAATAAATATACATATTTTTTAATTTGGTGTGGATTGACGGAGTGAATTTATGATCACTTTGGCACATGGACTTACTTGTGTGTGTATATATATTTTTGTCTCCTCTATTTTTTTAATATGAATTTATGAAGTGAATACACTAATAAAGATGCATTTTTAAATTATTGATGTATTTGGGATTGAGTGAACTTTTTTATATATATATATTACATGGTGATGGGGTTTATGTATTGAAAGCACTTCACTATTTGATTGTTTTTTTCTATAGAAGGACAGATCCAATAAATTATCACCGATTTGATAGAAGGATACAAATGAATACAGTAAATTATTGTATAAAAGGATACAAATATAGTAAATTATTGTATAAAAGGATACAAATATAGTAAATTATTGTATAGAAGGATACAAATATAGTAAATTATTGTATAAAAGGATACAAATGAATAGAGTAAAATATCACCGATGTATCGAAGGATACAAATGCTCAGCCGGTCTTAAACTTTGTCACAATCTATTGGCCACGTGCAGTTTACGTGTGGATATAATGGACATTTGTGTAGGGATCGTAGTAAAACACCGATATGGAATCCTGCAACTACAAATTTAATAGAAAATATAAAATCTGAAAATAAAAATATAATTCAAAAATAAAAACGACTCAAAATTGGGTAACAGAACTGCGGTGCAATTCCCGGCGTCGATGTCGTCAGGCGTGGGGTCCGGTTACTGACGGATGGAGGGGATCACATTAGGAAAGGTCGCCATTTTTAGCCGCACGCGGTGCAGGGAGAAGGGCGCTTGTCAATCTCTTCTTGTTGGTTGTTAGTCTGGTGGTCTCGGGTATAAGAGGACGAGGTGCGACGCTTTCTCCTTCTGCAGGCAGCTGCTGTATAGAAGAGGGGAATGTTCCACCCCGGGGTCTTCACTTCCTCATGCAGCTTTTTTTCTACAACATCAGCATTTTATTCAACGTGCAAAAATGCAGCACAAGTCACAGACGACATTAATTCAGATGCAACAAAACAAAAAAAAAAGTGAATGGCGGCTGACTGAAGGAGCCAATCGCGTAGCAAATGAGGCGGCGCTTAGCTGGACGTAACTTGTCCCATGCCCCATGGCTTCCATGGGCTTCCCGTGGCCTTTCGGATTTTGTGTCCCCTCTCTCTGCCCAGGTGCTGGGGCAATGGGATGTCTTAAACGCCCAGGGGAGGTCGTCCCTGCCTTGCTCTCCCCACTTTTACCCCTGCGTGGCTTTCCCTGGTTTGCCCCGGGGGAGCACGCCTCCTCCTTCCGCAACGTGGGCCAGAGACATGGAAACTCGGTGTGGGAAGTTCATCCATGAACAGGGCCTGGCAACGCTGAAGGCGGCTTAGATCCCAATTCGGTCGATTCCCGATGGATGAGTGGCGTTATAGACAACTGCGCCACCCACTCACTGGCTCCCCCGCTAGCATGCGAGCGCGCGCGCCCACAATAATCGCTACTGCGGCCGCTGTCAGGTGACGGTGGTTTGCGCAAGAGAGCAATGTTGCCGCCGTCGAGCCACGGTGGGCGGTCGGCAACTAGTTAAGGTAACGTGACCGTGAAAAAAAGACCAGTTTTCCGGCACTTTCAAAGCACTTTTAAGGTGCTTTGGAAGCGCTGCCCATTTGTTTCCATGGGCAGGGGCATTTTTGAAGCCCCAAAAATGCTGCTTGCAGGACTTTTTACACCCCCCCCCCCCTGCAAGCGCACCGCCCCAGTGAAATGAATGGGAGGCAGTTTTCAGGTGCTATTTTTAGGGTAAAAGCGCCTGAAAAGGGGTCTAAAGGTAAAAAAAAAAGTTTTGGGCTGTTGTGGCTCGCTGCTTGTTTTGTTTTTACTTTTCCTTCTCAGATGTTTTACTTTTTTTTTTTTTTTTTTTTTTTTTTTTTTTTTTTTTTATATAAAGCGTGACATGTTTGGTATCTATTTCCTCGGCGTAACATCATCTTTCACATACAAAAAAATCGGGCTAATTTTACTGTTTTTTTTTTCCAATTTTTTTTTTATTCATGAAACCAAAAAAAAATAAAACTGATTTGAAAAATTGCTGCGCAAATACCGTGTAACGTAACATAAGTTGCAAGGACTGCCATTTTATTCCTTAGGGTGTCTGCTAAACAATATATTTAATGTTTGGGGGTTCTGAGTTATTTTCTAGCAAAAAAAAGATAATTTTTACATGCAGGAGAGAAGTTTCAGAATTGGCCTGGGTGGCAAAGGGTTAATTACCATAAGTAAGTAATATACAAATAATAATTATCTATTGTTATTAAGGTAATTTTACTATATTTTCAAAAACTGGACTCAAGCAGGTGGCTTAACGGACAAATTACTGAAGTTTGAAGTTATAACTTCCAACCAGTAATTTCACAATAAATAGATAAATAATAAATTATTATTTGTTATAACATATAGCATCTTACTATATGTTTTTACAACACCTGGGGTCAGGTGACAGGTGCGCACCCTTGGGGTGCGAATCGCACCGAGGTTTGCAAAGCGCACTGCTAAGGTTGTGGACCCATAGCCTACTGCTGCTAATGAGTTCTGTCTGGTACGGGAAGAGGGGCTCCTGGACCATGGACACTGAAACACAGGGAGCTAGTGCATCGGTTTCCCCAGGGCACAGAGTCTAAGAGCCAGTAGGTATTCGCCAGAGCCTCTGGTGGTGAGGATGGATTTGGCTGCAACTGGATCCAGGTCGTGGCCCACAGGGTCCCGTAGCTCACTTGCCTACAGGTGGAAGAGAGGAAGCAGCAGTGCAGGAACAGCAAATGATAGTCAGAGGCTTAACAAAGGGTCAGGGCCACAAGCAGACAGGAGAAACCGAGCACGAGCCAAAGGTCGGGGTATCAGGCAGGAAGGGAAAGTCGGAAAAAGCCAAAGATTGGTACACGGAAATAGACACAGAGCATACATACGACAGGAACAACCACACACGAAGCCAAGCAGGCTTGCACTGCCAGGTGTTATATAATGTTCCTAATTAGGGCCTGGGGTGGAGCCCAGCTGAGGAGCGCTACTAAAGCACACAGGTGAGGGAGGCCCGGCCTTTAACTGGACACATGCAGCAAGGTAGACAACAGATAAGACATTCATGTTTACTGTGGTTTCATGACAATATGATTTAGCTTGTACCTTTTCAGCAGCAGCAGATTCTCATTCTCCCTCTTAACCGTGTGAGAAAAAATAATGTTGACTCTCTTCAATCCAGCATGTGATGAATGTTCTTATTAAAGTGCTGTGACTGAGGTCTGACATCAGAATGAGCGGGCTGCATGTAGTACCTCTAATCCTGGAGCAGTGCAGTGCTGCCCTCTGTAGGTGTCTTTCTGCAGCTTCCTTAACCCCCCCCCAGGCTTCGTCCCCACTGGTAATGATTTACTAAAGGATAAGGTGTGTTCACATTGTACAGTGAATGCTCACCAAGCTTGTCACCCATCTCCCAGCACTGACAGCAGGAGCTCTGCTTGTGGCAATGGGTCACCTCACTGTCTCCTCTCTCCTCCCTCCAGCGGCTCTCCGGCGGACTGCAAGTGGTTCAGCATGCGGCACAGCCCGAACATCGAGACCGAGATTCTCAACAGCGATGCCTCCAACCAGAAGGTGGTCAATGGGGAGAAGCTATGGCCGCTGTCCAGCAAGACCGTGTTGGAGTTACACATGACGCAGCCCAGCGTGGAGATCAACGACGGCAAGGTAGGATGTGCTGGAAGCTGATTGGTTGAATTTAATTGCCATTTCATAAATTACTGGGTCGTGCCACCCAAAACTGATAGTTTAGCTTTGGGTGGCATCTGTTTGGCTTGTTCATCCACTGGCTTATTCGGGGTGGGGGGGATATACATGCATACGTGTATGTTAGTACCACTGTGTCCCCGCATACAGACTCTCACCATTTTTCATGTTTATGGTCCTCTGTACGCAGCACCTGGGCTTCCTGGACATGGAAATGCACCTCATTTTACGCATACGCCGGACTCCTTTGCACAGTGGATTTTCTTTTTTTTAAATGACCCCTAGGTGTTCAATCTCCACACAAACCTATAGTCTTCAGAGATCCGGGATGTATAAAACATGCCAATTGTGCAAGAGGGCAGAATATTAACGAATAAAATTGGTCGGTCTGCACCCTGATCTCTTCTCTTCTAATCGTCACACTGGGTGGACAAGGCTGCAGTGATATCCTTGTGCTTGTTTTTTCCAGATAACCTTCGCCTACTATGGAAAGGGGGCGGACGCTCCCGTGGATAAATCTGGGGTGTACCTCACAGCCATCGGTGAGTTATCAACTCCATTTCACTAAACTGAACAAGATTAATTTCCATCATAGATAAAAGAATGGATAGGTGGGTAGAAGGATGGGTAGATGGATGGGTAGATGGATGCATGGGTGGGTTGATGGGTAAGTTGATGCGTGGGTAGAAGGATGTGTTGATGCGTGGGTAGAAGGATGTGTTGATGCGTGGGTAGATAGGTTGATGGATCAATTAATGGATTCATGGATGGATGGGTTGATGGGTGGGTTGATGACTGGATTTATGGGTGGGATGATGGCTGGATTAATGGGTTACATTTTTTCCCAAGAGATTATGATAATCGTCTATTGGAACTGTGATTGCCTTACGATACCCTGGCACTAACAACCCTGGAACCTTCCCGACCGACTCTCCTCCCACCCCTCCCCACTCCCCTGAACCGTACTCTTTTATTTACCCCCCTTTCCCTTCCTCTCTTACTTATTTTTTTTATCTTTCCAAACTTTCTGTTCTTCCTTTTTCCTCTGTTATACAAGCTTCATATGCGACTAAGATAGACATCGGGTCCAAAAATGAGTGCTCTTAAGTCTGAACCTGCAAACAAAATTGCTCGTTTTTTTTACACATTTATTTGTTCTCTGCTACCTTTATAAAATGCACACTTCAGTCTTTACTTAATAGTGACTTTTTATTAAATTAAAAAAATATTGAACAAGATAGATGGGTGGGTTGATGAATGGCTGGTGGGTGAATTGGTGAACTGACTAATGGGTGGGTTGGTGAAAGGGTTGATGGGTGGGTTGGTGAAAGGGTTGATGGGTGGGTTGTGGAAAGGGTTGATGGGTGGGTTGTGGAAAGGGTTGATGGGTGGGTTGTGGAAAGGGTTGATGGGTGGGTTGTGGAAAGGGTTGATGGGTGGGTTGTGGAAAGGGTTGATGGGTGGGTTGGTAAAAGGGTTGATGGGTGGGTTGGTAAAAGGGTTGGTGGGTGGGTTGGTAAATGGGTTGATGGATGGGTTGGTGAATGGGTTGAAGGATAGGTGGGTGAATGGGTGGGTTGATGGGTGAGTTGGTGAATGGGTTGATGGGTGGATTGGAGAATGGGTTGATAGCTGGGTTGGTGAATGCGTTGAAGGATAGGTTGGTGGAGAGGTTGAAGCATTGGTTGGTGGATGGATTAGTAAATGGGTTGAAGGATAGGTTGGTGGATTGGCGAATCGGTTGATGGGTGGATTGGTGAATGGGTTGAAGCATAGGTTGGTGGATGGATTGGTGAATGGGTTGATTGGTGGGTTGGTTGATGGGTGAGTTTTGTGAAAGGGTTGATGGGTTGAATTGGTGAATGGGTTGAAGGATAGGTTGGTGGATGGATTAGTAAAGGGGTTGATGGATTGGTGGATGAGTTGATGGAATAATGGATAGATTATTAGATATCAGATATAAATAATTAGATATCATATAGATAAATAGCCACATATATAGGTACTTGGGCAGCTTAGGAAGCAGAATACATTTTCATGGCCAACTTTGATTTTTTTTTTTTTTTTCCCCCTCCTAAACAAGTATAAATGAGGTGACTGATTTAATATATCGGTACACCAGATTAAAACAGGGCACAATGGCCCTGGGGAGTCTACTGTACAAAAATAGGATATCACTTTAAGTAAGGTCACAGAATTCTGGAAAGCTCTTCACATCGGGAGCCTAATAAAAGCACCAAATCGGAGGCCAAAATCTTGTAAAATTGGTATTGGTTCATAACAAGAAAACAACATAAAACAGTCAACGTGTTTGAGGGGCTCAAAGATCTCCCTGTACTTGAGGGCTATAAAACAGATACAGGAATGGTTTTAATATGAATTGAAACGATATGGGAATTCTTCTTTCGGCAGTCATTTCTGCATCTGTTTTATAGCCCTGAAGAAAAGGGCGAGCCTTTAGAGATTTTATATATTTTTTGCTATAAACCAATACCGATAATAAAACATTTTGGACTCCTAGACCTTTGGATTGGAGCTTTCATTAGACTTGGGTTGTAAAAAAAAAATCTCCCTTTGCTGTTTTTTTTTATTGATTTTTCCATTATAGCCTTGTGATAAAGCATTCCACTATACTAGCCCACCTCTGCTTGGAGGATAGTGGGGAATTGCTGAGAAACACAGAGGTAGTCCAGCCAGGGTCAACCATACAAAAATCAGGGGCAGAACAGTACGTATTCTTTTTTTTTTTTTTTTTTTTTCCAATAAAGCTTTATTTAAATGGTGCAGAAAGTTGCAATCAAGTACGTATTCTATTTGTCAGGTCCCCCTGGGTCAGTGTCCTTGGGGTCCCTTCTGAGATATATGTCTCATGTCATACAGAGCACACCCTCCTCTACATTCTAGCAGGACTGAGAATCCTGGGATATTCCTGGTCGGCTGTGACAGTGCAGTTCCGGCTGATTGATGGTTCACTGTAAAACACCATGGTGGGATCAGCACTGCAGGGCATTTACAGCAAGCCAGGATCAAGGTCACCTGCTTTTCAGTCTGGATATAGATCTGAGTATCTCCCAAGAATGTTAGCGGTAGAGTACAGTACCATGTTGGCCATTGATTAATGCAGCAGGTTTGGAGTTTGTCATCCCCTTCATTGGCTCACTTGAGATGCAAGCTTTCAGGATAACTTCTCAGGATCCCTTCTTCAGGCTTTATAGGTTATTAAATGTAAAGCTTGCATCTTTTCGAACTTTAGGTGGACATTAAAGGGGATCACTTCACTCCAAACCTTCTGCATTCCCAACCATGATAAAATTCACTTACTGCTGTCTGCCTCCCTACTTCTGCTGGAAGTCCAAGTTCCAAATATCAACTACTCAGTCCCCAAAATAACACTCTGTAAGGTTAGATTTGAACTTTCCCCTTGCTAGTTTGGGGTCATGGCTTCATACTTAAAACTCTGCCCTCCTGAACCTTATTCACACCCTTCATGGATTTAAAGGCTTCAGAAGTGGTCATCCTTTCCCTTCTTTTTCTCTAGTGATATAAAGATCTATATAGAGGAATCAGGACCTCCTTCCTCCTGCTGGTGACCCCTCTAGTGATATAAAGATCTATATAGAGGAATCAGGACCTCCTTCCTCCTGCTGGTGACCCCTCTAGTGATATAAAGATCTATATTTGCTTTGACTTCACACGAGAGTCATAAATCTCCAGGCTTCATCTTTGCATTTTTGCGTGCTGGGATGTTGGAGTTTTCCTCTATGGAGGGATAGAGAAGTATCCCACCCCCCCCATCCACCGTCACCTGAGAAGAGCCTCAGCCTTGGAGGTTTGGGATTGTCTCGGATAACCTGACACCCGTTATGTTCTCCTAAACCCCGGCTTCTGGGACATGTGCGTGTTATGGATCCCTACACAGAGCGTCACGGCGAAGAAACGACAAAAATGACAGAAATTAGCTGCTATTTTTGGCGATTATTGAGCTCTTGGAGGCCACGGTCTGCATTACCACATGGCTGCAATCTAAGTCCCATTGTCCTGTTAAAGATGTCATCCTTCGGGAGCGCGCTGTGAAGATCACGCCGCAGCTGTTCTGTTTCCAGCACGAGTCTCAAAATGATATTCGGAATCTTCATGATCGCCTTAAGAGACGCTGCCACCTTACATCTGTTACCTGGGTGCTGCTTTAAAATGTTGCCGGTAGCCCCCCCCCCCCATGATAAAGTGGACATCTTCAGACCAGACCATGGTAACCTCCTATGGCAGGGATATGCCATTAGCGGACCTCCAGCTGTTGCAGAACTACAAGTCCCATGAGGCATAGCAAGACTCTGACAGCCACAAGCATGGCACCCAGAGGCGGAGGCATGATGGGACTTGTAGTTTTGCAACAGCTGGAGGTCCGCTAATTGCATATCCCTGTCCTATGGGGTCGCTTCTCCAGTCAGAGGACCAAACAATAGCCAATCAAGATGGCTTCTGGCTTCATGATCATTTTTTTCCCCCTTGATTGTAGTCCTATAATCCAAACTAAGGCTACAAATAAAGTTTGTTAGGGTAAGGTTGGCTTTAAATTTAAGTAAAGGTGGATTTTTTATTTATTTTTTTTTGTTCATTTAATCGTAAAATTGTTTTGCAGGACTAAAAGTCAATACTATTTTGAGCTTAAATTAAAAAAAAAAAAAAAAAAAAAAATATTCTCTACCGTTCGCTTCATTCCCAATGAAAAAAAATAAAAGTGAACATAACATGACCAAAGAAAAATATTTAACAATTTTTACATTTTTAGCTTGAGGTGATTGTAGCCATATTAGTGCAATGGCGACAGAGAAAATTGAGTGCTGTCCCTGATACTTTTTTTTTTTTTTTATTTCCATTAACATACAATTTTTCAGGACAAGCTTTTGGGGTGTGTCCCCTTCTTCGAGGTCCAAGCAGTACTGATTCACAAAAGTTTTAGCAGAAAAAAAAAATCAGAAAAAAACATAACATGACCAAAGAAAAATATTTAAAATGTATTACATTTTTAGCGTGAGGTGATTGTAGCCATATTAGTGCAATGGCGACAGAGAAAATTGAGTGCTGTCCGTGATACTTTTTTTTTTTATTTGCATTAACATACAATTTTTCAGGGTGTGTCCCCTTCTTCGAGGTCCAAGCAGTACTGATTCCAAAGCTGTATCTTGGCCTAGGCCAACAAGGCCCAGGCCTAGGGCAGCACTTTGCAGGGGGGCAGCACGAAAAGAGTCCCCGCTGGCTTGCACTTTTACTGCTGCCGGTATAATAATACAGAGAAGGACAGCCCATTCATATGTGGGGATCCGGACATCCTGAAGGGCCCAGGCGGCAGACCACAACCAATAAGTTGTGCGGGCAGCCGGTGTTCCGCAACTGTGTGTGTGTGTGTGTGTGTGTGTGGGGGGGGGGGGGGTGGGGGTCATGAGTTTAGTCAGGCCTAGGGCAGGACAAAACCTAAATACACCACTGACTGATTCAACAAACGTTTTAGCAGAATGTAAAAAAAAGAAAAAAGAAGAAAAAGGAAAAAAAAAAAGAAGAAAAAAATAGTTTTAAACATTCTGCTAAAACTTTTGTGAATCAGTACTGCTTGGACCTCGAAGAGGGGGACACACCCTGAAAGCTTGTCCTGAAAAATTTTATGTTAATGCAAAAAAAAAAATATATCAAGGACAGTACTTGCATTTGTAGGAAATATTCGAAGCAACTTGAAGGATCTTACAAAGCATTCAAATGCAAAACTTGTATTTACATTAAAGGGTCAATTTTTCCCTGTTACCATAAAGCTCCTTATATTTTTAGTAAATTATAAAATAATTTTTAAAATAATTAAAAATATATATATTTCCATGATTTGGCCCAATAAACTATCAACAACAAGCCGTTTGTGATGCGTATTCCTGTGGAACGTAACCTGTGCATCAGACGTGGGAAAATCCCTGGTTGTGACCCGAATGTTACAATTTGCCCGCCGTATCATTAAAAAGATTGCATGTATTTTGGGCGCATAGAATAAGAACGTTGGTGCGCCAGTCATTATGTGTTGCTGGAGTCCTTTATAAGCTCCGGTCACCGCGACAAAAAAACAAAAACATGAGCATATTTTTTTAATGACAATGTTGCTTTTTTCCATCATCGGTTTTATTGCATTATTGTTATTTTTATGTATTGCTGTTGTATTCTATGGTCCCCGTGCTCAGGTCACATCCATCCGCTCCTAATTCCGTTTTCATCTTTCTGACGTTTTTCCTTCTTGTGCTCTTTTTGCCTGGCAGGCATTTCGCTGGATGTTGACGCTGACCGCGATGGATTGGTAGAGAAGAATAATCCACATAAGGTAAAAATGTGCTTTGACAGGTTTCTCACATCATTGATGACTTCAAGATGACATTTGCTTAGAAATGGCTGCATTGTACTACTTACAATTATCCACACTTCTGGATACCACCAGGACTGACCAAAAAATAATTTCTAGGTCCAATTTGAGGTCACAAGCTCAGTTTTCCTTCTTTTTCTAAACATTTCTGGCTAATTTTCATAACGCCTTGTTTGATTGCACCACTGTGGTGATACATTGTATCCATTCATTTGATTGTAGATCAGTTTATTGTGTAGGTCAGCATTTCTCAACCTTTTTACTCGTAACCCTTGAAATAAAGTCTTGGAGCACACCTGTTAAAAAGGATTACACCTACTACAGTTCATGGTACATTAGAATGATCAATGATCTAAATCTGGCCATACGTAGATCGAAGGTAGAAGTGACCGCATATATTGGTGTCTAGAGGATAATTGCCTCCTTGCATTGGTGGTCGGGGTAGAAGTGGCTGCTTACCTTGACATATAGAGGATAATTACTTTCTTACATTGGCAGTTGGTGGAAAATTGCTCTTTGCATTGGTGGCCAGGGTAGGCGTGGCCGCTTACCTTGACATCTAGAGGACACTTACCTTCCATTAGTAGTTGGTGTAGAAATGACCGCTTATATTGGCGGTTGGTGGAATATGACCTCCTTGCCTAGCATCCTCCTGAGGAATCCTGTTTGGCACCTCCTTGCATTGGGGTTAAGTGACCACTTACATTGGGGTCTAGAGGATAATTACCTTTTTTGCATTGGTGGTTGATGTAGAAATGACCACTTACAGAGGCGGCTCTAGGCATTGTGAGGCCTTAGGCAAAACTTTAGACATGAGGCCCCACACACGCCCATAATGGGAAAAAAATTCAAGCAATAAAAATAGCTGCAGAAAGATGCACGGATCTAACACACAGTTCATCAGCACCACTTCCAGGGTACCCTCCTAACCCATCAGACATATGCAGCCAATAAAACATCTGGGACCCAGCAAGGTGACAACCTATCTAGGAATTTCCCCTTTACCTTGGGAGAATGGGGAGGGGGAATGGGGAGGGGGTGCCACTGAGTCATTCCACATCCACAGAGGAAGGAGAGTGGGGGGATCCCAGCACAAAGCAGAGAGAGAGCAGAGAGGGGG
>BLSH010472520.1:68482-80109 GCA_018402905.1 Glandirana rugosa
TCGCTAACCCAACTCCAGTCCTGAGACACGTCCGGTCAGTTCAAGGAGGTGGGGTTTGAGCGAGTAGGTACAGAAATACCTGGAACGAAACATGAGCGAGTTTGGGGTGGAGGAACTTGACTGGCCTGCACAGAGTCCTGACCTCAACCCAATCGCTTTCTGCACTGGTCCAAATCATTTGGTAGAGGGGGGATTATGGTGTGGGGGTTGTTTTTTCAGGGGTTGGGCTTGGCCCCTTAGTTCCAGTGAAGGGAACTCTTAAGGCGTCAGCACACCAAGACATTTTGGACAATTTCATGCTCCCAACTTTGTGGGAAGAGTTTGGGGATGACCCCTTGCTGTTCCCACATCACTGCACACCACTGCACAAGGCAAGGTCCATAAAGACATGAATGAGCGAGATTGGGGTGGAGGAACTTGACTGTCCTGCACAGAGTCCTGACCTCAACCCCATAGAACACCTTTGGGATGAATTAGAGTGGAGACTGCGAGCCAGGCCTTCTCGTCCAACATCCGTGCCTCACCTCACAAATGCGCTTCTGGAAGAATGGTCAAACATTCCCATAGACCAGTGATGGTGAATCTTGGCACCCGAGATGATTTGGAACTGCATTTCCCATCATGCTCTTGCACTCTGCAATGTAGTGGAGCATCATGGGAAATGTGATTCCAGAACTTCTGGGGTGCTAAGGTTCTCCATCACTGCCATAGACACTCCTAAACCTTGTGGATGGCCTTCCCAGAAGAGGTGAAGCTGTTATAGCTGCAAAGGGAGGGCCAACTCAATATTGAACCCTACGGACTAAGACTGGGATGCCATTAAAGTTCATGTGTGTGTAAAGGCAGGCGTCCGATACTTTGGGTAATATAGTCTATATGAAATATACACTATATTACATATATGATACTGTGTATATATATATATTTAGAATTTATTTATATATATATTATTATATATTTATATAATACTATATACATTAATATACAATGTACTATAGTGGAAACTGGGATGCCATTAAAGTTCATGTGCGTGCCAATACTTTTGGTAATATAGTCTATATCCTATTTACCAGCTCCTCCCCTTCCTGAAATTAGTGAAGAAGTGAAAGAACTCAGTGAGTGATTGGTACTGATCTCTCCTGTGTTCATTCATCACTGAAGCACAGTTACTATGCTTCAGTTTGTGAATGAACAGGAAGACTCTAAATGCTTGGTATTCATTCATCTGTGCATCTGAGGCTGTAGAGAAGGGGATGTCCTCATTCCCTTTCTCTGTCTCAAAACTGAAACTTCACCAAAGCCCCGCCTCCAACAGGGCAGTTAAAAAAAAAAAAAAATAACGTTCTAAAGAAATGTTAGAAAAAATGAAGGGCTCGCTCACATGTGAATCGCTCATCAGAGAGCATTTAATAAGGGGTGGGGGGTCCTATCAGGAAGGCGGTAGGGGGCCCCCGTGATTTCTAACAGCGGCCCTGCACCTCACAAATCAAATACACAAGGGATACAAAAGGTAAACAAAAAGTAGAAAAATGCAACAAAATGAAACAAAAACTGTCTGCTCCTCCCCCACTCATCAGAAACTCGAATTGGCCGTACAAATTGGAGTTGAGGCTTCCAGCGGCCCCGCGTTCCCTGCGGTGAGCAGGCGTGGAGGCGGAGTCTGTGCCGATTGGCTGGAGGCGGTTTTGGGGTATTTTTTTTTTTGCTGTGCGCCAAGTATCCGTCAACGTAGATTGGTTACGGTTATATGGAATTTACGGCTATCGTTGCAGGATTTGAAACCAAGAGGTGGACGGTCACCAAAGTCCTCTCCACGGATATTATAGTGAAGGAGAACGCCTATGCTCAGGTGAGGAATATGGATGGAGTTCCCATACATTATCCGGGTACAGAGGATACCGGAATACTGGGGGGGGGGGCAGTGCCCTGTGCCCGTGGGGGGCAGCGCCCCAAAGTCAGGAAAAGGGAAGGGGGAATCTAAAAATAAAACAATATATAGAAAATGGTCGTTGAACGGTGGTCTCTAGATATATATCACACCAGGAGATACACAAATGTAGAAAAATGTAAGAGTTATTACTACAAAGAAGTTGCTAAAAACAAGAAACACCCACAAGGCATCAAAAAGCCCACATAAGTAAAACCTAACCTGAGAGGAGCAGTCAGATGGAGCACGGAGCTTGCCGACATGTTTCGCGCTACAAGCCGCTTCTTCAGGCCTTCAATCTCCATATCTGACTGGACAGATCTTTTTGATGCATTCAGGGTAAGGGGAGGCCATAAGCGACATTTAACGTGCTGTCTGCCGTTCATTACAGTGGGACAGAGTTGATGTATTTGCCCAACATCACATACATCCTTTTGTACGATAAGCTACTCAAATAATGACCACAAAATCACTCCCAGGTTGCAAATGGCCAACAAAATCGTCACATGGTCCCCCCTCATACCTAGGAGTATTGTA
The DNA here is from genome assembly GCA_018402905.1 of Glandirana rugosa. Taxonomy (NCBI): domain Eukaryota; kingdom Metazoa; phylum Chordata; class Amphibia; order Anura; family Ranidae; genus Glandirana; species Glandirana rugosa. The sequence continues at coordinate 70,947 of BLSH010472520.1, forward strand.
TATTTGTAGTGTGGTCTGGTAGTGGGAGGTGGGAGAACAACGTAGGTAGAGAACCTATGGCTAATATGGGCAGAAGTACTGGTTCATGTTGATGAAATTTACGGATCGTCTGTAGGGTCGTTATTTATTGTTTGTCCCTCGGCAGCACTGCATCGACTGGAATCGTGACATCCTGAAGAAGGAGCTCGGTCTGACGGAAGACGATATTATCGATATTCCAGCTTTGTTTAAACTGCAGGATGGACAGGCCACCGCATTTTTCCCCAATATGGTTAGTCAAGTCTCTGCCTGGATCACGCAACCTCACTGGCATCAACTTTTACTTGTATCTGTATCTTATTCTCAGATGTCTCATTGGTTGATTGTAGGTTCAGCCACCAAAGGTGGTGACTGGTGCTTTAATAGTGACATCAGTGACAAAGATCCACTATATGACCAAAAATATGTGGACCCTCCCCTTCAAATGATTCAGGTCTGGTGCATGGGCGTCTGCAGAACTTTTTTTTTGGGGGGGGCATCATTTTAAAGTCACCCATGCCCTGCCCCTTTTCGACAATGTCATTATCACGGTCAGAGACTGCAGACATAGTACAAGAGATGGTCAGACTGCAGACATAGTACAAGAGATGGTCAGAGACTGCAGTCATAGCATAGGAGATGGTCAGAGACGGCAGTCCTAGCATAGGAGATGGTCAGAGACTGCAGTCATAGTACTGGAGATGGTCAGAGACTGCAGACGTAGTAAAAGAGATGGTCAGAGACTGCAGTCATAGTACAGGAGATGGTCAGAGACTGCAGTCATAGTACAGGAGATGGTCAGAGACTGCAGACATAGTACAAGAGATGGTCAGAGACTGCAGACATAGTACAGGAGACGGTCAGAGACTGCAGACATAGTACAGGAGACGGTCAGAGACTGCAGACATAGTACAGGAGACGGTCAGAGACTGCAGACATGGTACAAGAGATGGCTAGCAGAATACACCGCTCTATCTTGTGAGGGGAAGCTACCACACAGTCAAGTACTCCACCCAACCTCAGGTGCTCAGGCTTCACGAGCGTCCTCCCAACACTCCAACAGCAGACTAGTGTAAAAAATAAAAGATGAGCCGGCACACTGGAGTCAAGTCCAATCTTCTAGTTTATTGCTGCATGGTTAGGTTAAAGCAGTACAAGCTAACGCGTTTCGGCAACCAAAGTGCCTTGTTCACAGCATACTGTGAACAAGGCACTTTGGTTGCTGAAACGCGTTAGCTTGAACTGTTTTAACCTAACCATGCAGCAATAAACTAGGAGATAGTACAGGAGATGGTCAGAGACTGTGGACATGGTACAGGAGACGGTTAGAGCCTGCAGACATGGTACAGGAGACGGTCAGAGCCTGCAGACATGGTACAGGAGACGGTCAGAGCCTGCAGACATGGTACAGGAGACGGTCAGAGCCTGCAGACATGGTACAGGAGATGGTCAGAGCCTGCAGACATGGTACAGGAGACGGTCAGAGCCTGCAGACATGGTACAGGAGATGGTCAGAGCCTGCAGACATGGCACAACAGACAATCAGAGACTGCATATATATCCCCGAAACCCCCAATCTGATACCGGATTCCAGGGGGATTGCCCCTACCTGCGGACACCCATAGTCTGGTGTTTCTAGTGAACAGTCCTGTTAAGATATGGTAGACAATTGTGCTCTTCCAACCTTATGGTGACAAGTTTGGTGAAGACCATTTTGTGTTCCGCCATGACTGTCCCCTGTGTACAAAGCCAGCTCCATAAAGACATGGTGTGACCAGTTTGGTGTGAAGGAACTGAAGTGTCCTGTACAGAGCCCTGATCTCAATCCTACTGAACACCTTTGGGTTGAATTGGAATGCTGATCACAGCAGGTCTTTTTTTTTTTTTTGGTGCCCAATGTGAGGCTCAATATGTAAGCCAGGTCTTCTCACCGAACATTCTTACCTGACTTCACAGATAGGACAAATTCCCACATTCACCCTCCAAAATCTTGTGGAAAGTCTTTCCAAAAGAGCTGAGGGTGTTAGTCTCATAGGGGGCGACTCCATATTAATGGTTTTGGGGAGAGGGGGCAACTCCATAAAGACATAGTTTAACTGGTTTGGTGTGGAGGAACTTGAGTTCCCAATATCAGTCCTTAAATACCCCCATCAGGTCATGTGTTCGATCAGTGTCAATGGTTTGCTTTTTGAGATATTTTATGTAATGGAAATTCCCAAAACCTAGTCTGTTGTGGGTACTTGAGGACTGCGTTTTGGAACCACTATTGTGGACAATTGTGCTCCTCCAGGCAAAGTCCATTCTAAAAAGGGTGTCTGAAGATAAGATTTGAGGGTCTACTTCCTCTGGTAAGGAGATTTTCCCCATCACTGTGGTGCTCTGTGTATTCATTTCTCACTTCGAAGTTGGTGCAGGGACTTTTATCTTCAGACATCCATTTTAGAATGGACTTTGCATGAAGTTTATCTATAATATATATTTTTTTGAGCGTCGCTTATTATTTTATTATGGTTTGATTTGTAATCAACAAAATGTAGCTGAGTGCTTAATTTTTATTGGTGTTTGAGCGTAGATATTGTCCTTTGTGTATAAATTGTGCTCCTCCAACCTTCTAACCTTGTGGTAACAGTTTGGTGAAGACCCTTTTCTGTTGGCTGTCCCCTGTGGACAAAGCCAGCTCCATAAAGACATGGTGTGACCAGTTTGGTGTGGAGGAACTCAATTGCCCTGTACAGAGCCCTGGCCCCATCCCTATTGATCACTTTTTGGATGAATTGGGTTGTGAACTAGGTCTTCTCAACCAACATGAATACCTGACCTCACCAATGCTCTTTAGGCTGAATAGTCACAAATTCCCTCAGACACACTCCAAAATGATTTACGAAACCTTTCCAGAGGAGTGGGTTTAGCTTCATAAAGACATGGTTTGACCAGTTTGGTGTAGATGAACTCTAGTGTCCTGCACCTCATCCCTATTGAACATCTTTGGGTTGCTTGCGAGGTCAGGTACTGATGTTGGATGAAGAAGACCTGGCTCACAATCGGCATGCCAAAGGTGTTCCGTAGGGTTAAGGTCGGGGCTCTGTATAGGACTATCGATTTTATTCCACACCAAACTGGTCAAACCATGAGTGTCCTACATAGAGCCTTGACCTCAACCATACTGAACACCTTTGGGATGAATTAGAACACTGATTGTGAACCAGGTCTTCTCATCCAGCATCAGCTCCTGACCATAAAAATGGGCACAAATTCCCACGGACACCCTCCAAAATCTTGTAGAAAGTCTTTCCAGAAGAGTGGAGTCTCAATGAGAGACAACTTCATATTAATGGCCATGGTTACGGAATGGGTTTCCCAACGAGCTTTTATAAACATAATGGTCAGATATCCACAACATTTCACTATATATTGTAACGGCACGAGAAATATTTTAGCCTTTATGCTTTGCTCCTCTTTCACAGTTGTCCTCGCATTTTGCTTTCCTTCAGGTTAATATGATCGTCCTGGGAAAGATACTGGGAATTCCTAAGCCATACGGTCCAGTCATCAAGGAGACCTGCTGCCTGGAAGACTATGTCATCGACCAGCTCAAGCCACTGGACCTGACCTGCACCTTCATTGACGATGTGGTGTCCTACCACAAGAAGCTTGGCGAGGTGCACTGCGGCACCAATGTACGCCGGAAGCCGTTCGGCTTCAAGTGGTGGCAGATGGAAGAGCCACAGAGTGACAATTGAGAGCGAAGCTACCTGTCCCCATCTGTCCTCTCCTGCGATCCGGTGTGCAGTGAAGTCCTCTTAGTATCAGGACTGTAAAATACTGCTAATCCCAATCCCTGTGTTGTGGGGCCACTAATCAAGAAAGATACCAGAATCCAAGGGTCACTCAGCTGCTACAGCCATTGTATAGACCAGTGATCTCCAAACTGTGGCCCAGGGGTCGGATGTGGCCGTTTGCTTTCTTTTATTTGGCCCTTGGGGCAAGATTTCATTCTGACACCAATGAAGGGGCACAATTCTTCCCAGCAGCACCAACAATGGGGCACAATTCTTCCCAGTAGCACCAACAATGGGACGCAATTCCTCTCAGTAGCACCAACGATGGGGCACAATTCCTCCCAGTAGCACCAACGATGGTCCACAATTCCTCCCAGTAGCACCAACAATGAGGCACAATTCCTCCCAATAGCACCGATGGGGCACAATTCCTCCCAATAGCACCGATGGGGCATAATTCCTCCCAATAGCACCAACGATGGGACACTTTTCCTCCCAATAGCACAAACGATGGGGCACAATTCCTCCCAATAGCACCAACAATGGGGCACAATTCCTCCCGGTGACACCACCATGGGACATGATTCTTCCCACCCAATGGCATGGCACAATTCTGCTCATTGACACCAAAAATAGCACATTGTTTACTCCCACTGATACTGGAACATGTTCTACCTCTAATGGCCACAGTCCGATCCCCTAAAAGTCTGTAGGACCATAAACTGGCCCTTTGTTTAGAAAGTTTGGAGACCCCTGGTATAGACGCATGATGTCGCCCTTCCCTGATGGATTCTCTATACTGTAAATAAAAGACGATGCCACCTTCATTGTTGCCCAGATGTTTTAGAGGTTGCCCATTTATCAAAATACTTTGCTCCTTCGCACTGGGCATGGCCTTCCTCCGACAACGACTACATTAAAGTCAAGGCACGAACCTTTCTTTTTTTTAAGACCTGAATAAGCACAAAACCATAAAACACAATTCACATCACAAATTCTATAGGGCAGCCTGTACAGTACATATAAAATATGAGTTCTGTAAGCAAGGATTTGTTGATAAAGGTTTATACTAACATGCACATCTCTGTATGTAAATCTGAACCGTTTATTCCTCTGTGGCCTGATGATTTCCTGAAGTTCACTGTCCCACATGCCACCTTGTTAAAGGACCAACAAATCTGAACTATAAATTGAAAGAACTGTGGATATTGGATGTTGATGTCTGCATAAAAGGTACTAACTGATCCGTGACAATCCATTTGTGTTTTAGATTTCCTGGCCTTTTACAAGCAATTTTAGCTCTCGGCAGTAAAAACGTTTATACCGTATGGCCAGTTGTATATGCCCCCACCCCTCCAATGATGGAGATTGGGTGTCTCCAGTGAAGGGCACTATTCATTTTCTATCATAAAAAGACATTGTAGACTATTGCGCTCTTGCAACCTTGTGGCAACAGTTTGGTGAAGACCCTTTTTCTGTTCCACCATGACTGTGTCCCCTGTGTACAAAGCCAGCTCCATAAAGACATGGTTTTACCAGTTTGGTGTGGAGGAACTCAAGTTTCCTGCACAGAGCCCTGACCTGAACTCTACTGAACACATTTTGGGGTGAACTGGAATGCTGACCTCACAAATACTCTTTTGGATGAGTTTGCCAAAATTCACAAACACACTCTACAGTTTTGAGGAAAGCCTTCCCAGACGAGTGGAGCCAGCTCTATAAAGACCAGTTTGGTATGGAAAAACATGAGTGGGGGCCTTCAGAGAGCCCTGACCTCATCTCTATTGAGCACCTTTGGGATGAATTGGAACTCTTATTGGTGAGCCAGGTTTTCTCACCCAACATCAGTACCTGACTTCACAAAGCTCTATTACCACGAGCCAATTGTCTACAATGTCTTTGCATGAAACGGTATTACCAGGACCTTTTACTGGACACATCTGAACTTCGGTGTGGACGAATTCGAGTTCCCAATGTCAGTCCTCAAGTACCCCAACAGGTCATGTTTTGAAGCAAGGTCAATGGCTTGGTATTTATGATCGATATTTTATCTAATGGAAATTACAAACACATGGCCTGTTTGGGGAGCACTTAAGGACTGAGGTTGGGAACCACCGTTGTAGACAATTGTGCTCTTCCAACCTTGTGAACAGTTTGGTGAAGACTCTTTTCTCTTCCACCATGACTGTGCCCCTGGATACAAATCCAGCTCCGTATAGGCATGGTTTGGAGAAACTTGAGTGTTCTGTACAGAGCCTTGACCTCAGCCCTACTGAACACCATTGGGATGAATATGAACTTTAATGGTGAGACAGACCTTCTCATCCAACAACCTGATCTTACAAATGGGCACAAATTTCCACAGACACACCAAAATCTTGTGGAGTCTTCCTAGAAGAGTGCAAGATGTTATAGACCCAAAGGGGGCAACTCTATACTAATGGCCATTTTGTGTGGGAAGGTGGGTGGACGGGAAACCAATGGGGAGAGAGGGGCTACTCCTATATTAAAGGCCATTTTAGCATAGGGGTTGACTCCCCCAGTGCAGTGACAGATGCATCATGAAACAAGACAGTGGTTGGCCTCACCATCGGATGGGACAGTGATAGACCTAATCGTAGGAAGGGACAGTGATTGGGCTTATTAAGGGACAAGACAGCGATTTTCTTCACCAAGGGAGAGGATGGTGTTTGGCCTCATCATGAGACGGGGCAGGACTTCATCATACAAAGACATTGTAGACAATTGTGCTTCTCCAACCTTGTGGTAAAAGTTTGGTGAAGACCCTTTTCTATTCCACCATGACTGTCCCCTGTGTGCAAAGCCAGCTCCGTAAAGACATGGTTTGACCTCAACCCTACTGAACACCACTTGTTGGATGAATTGGAACTTTAATGGTGATCCAGGTCTTCTCATCCAACAACTTGACCGCACATATGGCCTCAACCCTACTGAACACCACTTTTTGGATGAATTGGAACTGTAATGGTGATCCAGGTCTTCTCATCCAACAACTTGACCGCACATATGGCCTACATCATGGGTGCTCAACCTGTGGCCCCCCAGCTGTTGCGGAACTACAGTTCCCATTATGCCTCTGCTTTTGGGAGTCAAGCTTGTAACTGTCAGCAGCTTGCAATGCCTTATGGGACGTATAGTTCTGGAACAGCTGGAGGGCCACAGGTTGAGGACCCATGGCCTACATATTTCCACAGGCACACCCCAAAATCTTGTAGAAAGCCTTCCCCGAACAATGGAGGCCATTAAAGCCATGGGATGGTGGGACCGCTTCAGATATATGGCCATAGGAAGGGAGTCAAGCTTGTAACTGTCAGCAGCTTGCAATGCCTTATGGGACGTATAGTTCTGGAACAGCTGGAGGGCCACAGGTTGAGGACTCATGGCCTACATATTTCCACAGGCACACCCCAAAATCTTGTAGAAAGCCTTCCCAGAACAATGGAGGCTATTAAAGCCATGGGATGGTGGGACCGCTTCATATATATGGCCATAGGAAGGGAGTCAAGCTTGTAACTGTCAGCAGCTTGCAATGCCTTATGGGACGTATAGTTCTGGAACAGCTGGAGGGCCACAGGTTGAGGACCCATGGCCTACATAATTCCACAGGCACACCCCAAAATCTTGTAGAAAGCCTTCCCAGAACAATGGAGGCCATTAAAGCCATGGGAGGGTGGGACCGCTTCATATATATGGCCATAGGAAGGGCGGGGGGCAACTCCATATTGATGGTGATGGTTTGGGATGGCATGTCCATCAAGCTCCCATAGATGTGAGGGTCAGGTGTCCACAAAAGTTTGCTCATATATTGTAGATGTTTATTTCTAATCTCCATGTACTGTACAGACACACATCTAAGTTAGAACTCCCTTTCCAGAATAAGTTACTCTTGTTTGTATCTGTATTGTTAGTGCTCAGGGTGGCACAAGGATGTTATTGGGATCACCCCATTCGCCCTACGTACAATGGCAGGAGTGGATGTTGGGGTTCAGTTGTAGCCTCCTATTTCCATCTTTTTACATTGTTACCATCCTCTCTCATTTTACCATTTTTCTTCTTGTTTTATTTATGTCTTGGGACTTATATTGTTGCCTATAAAAGGATGCGATTCTATTTTTTCTACACTAATATTCTGTTATTTCTTAAACTTCTGTTTTCTTGAAATTTTATAACTTTGTTTTTCATCTGTCATGTCAAATCCTTCGCACTTCCCTTTCTCAGAACATAGAAGAAGAGTCCATATCTGTGATGGGCCCCTCCTGGTATTCGGGTGTGATGGGGATAAAATACCTTTTGATATCAGTCACCTGAATACATTATGTATATATGACCCGTAACTTTCCGAATTGCCTTAGTGAGGCCTAAGAGGTCATTTCCATCACTGCGATTTAAACTTGGTCGTCACAGAATGTTTTCCTCATTTCCTGCCTCCCCGGAATATCGACCTGCCTTGTAAGATCTGATTACTAACCCAGATTAATAAAGTTTTTGGAATGTTGGATAATACCGGAGTCGTCTTTTCATGGCTCGGTGTGCAAAAGAGTGAAAATCCCCTACTGAGTATTTTTGTACAGCGACCAATCAGAATCGCGCACTGAAAAGGGGCATTGCGTGAATCAGAAAATGTATGAACACCATAGCTGAGTCTCGGGAGAGTCGGCCTTACAGCCTCCTACTACTCAACTACAGCCTTACTACTCAACTGCCTCACATGTATTAAAATCCAAACAAATAACTTTTTTTTTTTTGTCATTAGGTCTGTTAAATATACCATAAAAAAACTGTTGATCCTACCAAAATTCCTGTGAATAGGTTGGTGCACTTGCTGAAATTCTTCAAAACTGGTGCTGGGGAGGGCCTGAATTTTCTCTGGTCACATGGCTGTCCTTTGTGTTCTGCGTGTGAGGTCTTGTATTCTTTCTGGTTCCATGACTAATCCCTGTGTTCTGCGTGGGAGGTCCTGAATTCTCAGTGGTTACATGACTAATCCCTGTGTTCTGCGTGGGAGGTCCTGAATTCTCAGTGGTTACGTGACTAATCCCTGTGTTCTGCATGGGAGGTTCTGAATGCTCAGTGGTTACATGACTAATCACTGTGTTCTGCATGGGAGGTCCTGAATTCTCAGTGGTTACATGACTAATCCCTGTGTTCTGCGTGGGTGGTCCTGAATGCTCAGTGGTTACATGACTAATCCCTGTGTTCTGCATGGGAGGTCCTGAATTCTCAGTGGTTACATGACTAATCTTTGTGTTCTGCATGGGAGGTCCTGAATTCTCAGTGGTAACATGACTAATCCCTGTGTTCTGCGTGGGAGGTCCTGAATGCTCAGTGGTTACGCTGTCTCTTAT
>BLSH010472531.1:57726-80508 GCA_018402905.1 Glandirana rugosa
TCACCTTCAGACGCGGAGGAGTCTGACTCGTTCCGTGTCTCGGACCGCTTACAGTCGTTAATCCCGGCGATGTTAACGGAACAGTGCGCGGTAACTCCGGGGGACCAGGAGAAGTCATAGACTCTCCTGGTTAAGCGGGAGTCTTTCAAGGTGCCCCCAGGGGCACTGTTGGCTCCGCTGAAATACTAGTCTTAGGAGCGGACTCCTCTGTAACCCCCGGTTCGCGAATCGCCCCCCGAGTCCCCGACCTCGTCATTGGAATCCTTACTTAAGGTGTTTTTCTCGGGCGTTCTCCAAGTTTCACTGGCGTCCCCGAACACGCCCCATTCAGGCCTATGTCTGGGGACGGCGACGCGGCGGCTATGGACCCTGCAGCGCCCTCTGTTTTGGAGCCAGCAGAGCAGCGCTCCGCACAAGCCCCTGCGGTCACTTTGAACCTCTTGCGGGCTCTTTTTGTGGAATTCATTCCTAAGGTTACTGCTCCAGCCCCTGAGCCCCCCGCTAAGCGCTTGGCCCCCAATGTCTCCTCAGGCGAGGATTCTGATCATAAAGTCGCCTCGGTTGTCACGGGGACCCCCGTGGAACTTTCTGAGGGCGAATTGGTCCTCTCAGATACTGAAGAGGACCAGGGGGCCTCAATGGCGCGTGACAAGGCAATTGTAGCGGCCCTAATTGCTGACATTCGCCAGGCTCTGTGCCTTGCTCAGTCTGAGGAGGCGCAGACTTCCACTTATATCTGTGGGTCTATGAGGCCTGCTAAGTCCCCTAGGGCTTCTCCCTATGATCAATTTTTTGAATGGGCTGTTTTTAAGGAATGGGGTTCCCCCAAAAATTCCTTCACTTTGCCTAAGCGTTTTGCGGTGCGCTATCCCTTTGAGGATGCCTTCCTTAAGCGGTGGGCTTCCCCTTCGGTGGACCCACCGGTGGCCCGTCTAAATAAGGCTACCACCCTTCCTGTGGAGGGTTCGCCCTCTTTTAAGGACGCGGCGGATCGTCGCACGGAAATGGTGTCTAAGGCTATTTTTCAGGTAGCAGGTTTTGCTATGCGGCCTGCTCTGGCCTCAGCAATGTCAGCGCAGTCTCTTTTTGAGTGCCTCTCCTCAGTGTGCTAAAATTGGCGTTGCAATTGTGCGAGGAATGAGTTACATAAGGTGCAACACGTGGTGGAAGGCCTCCATTATCTGTGTGACTCCCTGCTGGACATCATGCCCATGCTGTCAAAAATTTCATCCTTAGCTATAATCATCAGGCGGGTGTTGTGGCTGAAGTCTTGGTCGGGTGATCAGGCGTCTAAGAAACGCCTCACTGACCTTCCCTTCCAAGGGGGTCGTTTGTTTGGACCACAGCTGGACGAAATCATTAAGGATTTCACGGGGGGGAACAGTCTCTTTCTTCCGGAACCCAAACGGCGGGACTTTCGCCGAAGACAGGGCCCCTCTTTTTCTGGGCAGAAAAAGTTTTTTCGTGCCCCCGGCACAGCCGGGGTGGGTTCCAAGTCCAGTAAGGCCCCGGCTGGGTCTGGTAAGAGAACCTGGCATCGGAAACCCGGTAAAGCGGAGGATAAGCCCTCCTCAGCGTGACGGGTTGCCCCCGCCCATCTCTCGGGTGGGGTGCCAGTTATTGGAGTTTGCGGACTGCTGGACAGCTCACATCTCCAATCGGTGGGTCCTGGATATGGTGTCCACCGGATACCGGATAGAGTTCAAAGCTCTGCCCCCAGACAGGTTTTTTTCCCTCAAACCTAAGACTCCCGCAGGGGCGTCTGGAGGAGCTGTTAGGCGCAGTCCAGTCCCTTGCGGACATGGGCGTAGTGGTGCCAGTTCCACTGGAGGAGAGGTTCTGCGGTTTTTACTCAAACCTCTTTGTGGTGCCCAAAAAGGGCGGGGTCAGGCTGATTCTGGACCTCAAAGCTCTGAATTGCTTTGTCAAAGCACAGAAGTTCAGGATGGAGTCTGTTCGCTCGGTCGTTGCCGCCCTGCATCAAGGGGAATTCTTGGCATCCCTGGACATCAGGGATGCCTATCTGCACATTCCCATCTGTCAAAAACACCAGCGTTTTCTGCGCTTCTCAGTGGGAGACCTGCATTACCAGTTTGTGGCCCTACCTTTCGGTCTGGCCTCGGCTCCCAGGGTGTTCACCAAGGTGTTGGCACCGGTCCTAGCACTGCTAAGACAGAGAGGTATCGCAGTGGTAGCGTACCTCGACGACTTGCTCTTGAGGGCGGAGTCGGCAGTGTCCTTGGAGGAGGACGTGAGAATCATGGCCTCTACACTAAGGGAATTTGGTTGGCTCATCAACCTGCAAAAGTCCTTGCTAGCTCCCTCATGTCGCCTGGAGTACCTCGGTCTGATTCTAGACACGGTGCAGGCGAAGGTGTTCTTGCCTCCCAACAAGCTGTTGGGGCTGCAAGCGGCGGTTCAGACCCTACTGTCGTGCCGGAGGTCCTCCCTAAGGTTCTGCATGCGGGTGTTGGGACTCATGGTTTCATCCTTCGAGGCGATACCTTACGCCCAGAGTCACACTCGGCTCCTGCAGAAGGCGATTCTGTCAAGGTGGGACAAATCTCCCCTTTCTCTGGACAGGCTGATCCGTTTGGACCACCAGACCAGGGGATCACTGACGTGGTGGCTCCAGGCTCCAGCACTGACTCTGGGAAAGTCTTTTCTTCCCCTCAACTGGTCGATTGTAATGACGGATGCCAGCCTGACGGGCTGGGGAGGGGTGTTGGGTCAGTTGTCTGCTCAGGGCCGTTGGTCAGCTCAGGAAGCTCAACTTCCGATAAATGTGTTGGAACTGAGAGCGATCAGGCTTTGCTTGTCCCGTTGGTCGACAAGGCTGCATGGCCTCCCTGTCCGGGTTCAGTCGGACAATGCCACAGCTGTGGCGTATGTGAACCATCAGGGAGGGACAAAAAGTTCGGCGGCAGCTGCAGAGGCTGCTCTGATTCTCCGCTGGGCGGAACAACACGTTCCAGCGCTCTCCGCAATTTACATTCCGGGAGTGGAGAACTGGCAGGCGGACTTTCTCAGTCGCCAGACTCTGGACCAGGGGGAATGGTCCCTGCATCCGGAGGTGTTTCGCCAGAGTGGGGCACACCAGAGGTAGACCTCATGGCATCCAGGTTCAATCACAATGTCGAGACCTTCGTGTGCAGAACAAGAGATCTGTTGGCGGTCGCAACGGACGTGCTGGTGGCTCCTTGGGGTCGGTATCGGTTAATACCTCTTCCCTCCCCTGAAGCTGTTGCCTCAGGTTCTGCGCAGGATAGCTGCGGAGGGTATTCCGACGATCCTGGTTGCTCCCGATTGGCCTCAGCGCACTTGGTACGCCGATCTGGTTCGGATGGTGGCGGACGCCCCTTGGCGGCTTCCGCTTCGCGAAGACCTGCTGTCCCAAGGTCCCATCTTGCACCCTGCTTTACCCTCGCTGGCTTTGACGGCTTGGCTATTGAGGCCCAGGTATTAAGGGATCGGGGAGTCGCTGACTCTGTAATCCCTACTATGCTTAAGGCACGTAAGTGCACTTCGCGAAAAATTTATCACAGGACCTGGAAAGCCTATATTGCATGGTGCGAAGCGGGGGGTTGGAACCCTCACTCTTATTTGGTGTCCAGGGTGCTGACTTTTCTGCAACAGGGACTGGATAAGAGCCTGGCATTGAGTACGCTCAAGGGCCAGATTTCGGCCTTAGCGGTCCTTTTTCAGAGACCTTTGGCTTCCCATTCGCTGATCCGCACATTTGTACAGGATGTACGTCATGTGGCTCCCCAGTTTCGGCCACCTCTGGCGCCGTGGGATTTGAATCTGGTGCTCTCTGTTTTACAGAAACCACCATATGAGAAGATTAGGGACATTCCCTTGTCCCTTTTGTCACAGAAGGTTGCCTTCTTAGTGGCTGTCACATCCGCGCGACGGGTGTCAGAATTGGCTGCCTTGTCTTGCAAGTCCCCGTACTTGATTCTTCATAATGACAAGGCGGTGTTGCGACTTCCGCCTTATTTCCTTCCGAAGGTGGTCTCTTCTTTTCATTTGAATGAGGATATTGTCCTTCCTTCATTATGTCCTCACCCAAAACATCATAAGGAATTTGAGTTAAACTCTTTGGATGTGGTGAGGGCCCTGCGGGTTTATTTGAGTGCTACAGCTTCTTTTCGGAAGTCTGACTCGTTCTTTGTGTTACCCGGGGGCTCCAAAAAGGGTTCAGCAGCCTCATCGGCTACAATTTCCCGTTGGATTAGACAGACCGTGACCCATGCGTATGAGCTTCGGGGCAAGGTTCCCCCTTTTCCGGTCACGGCTCATTCCACCAGGTCGGTCAGTACCTCCTGGGCGTTCAGGCACCAGGCTTCGGTGTCTCAGGTGTGCAAAGCGGCTACTTGGGCATCAGTGCACACGTTCACTAAGTTTTACAAAGTTGATGTGTCGGCATCTGCGGATGCTGCTTTTGGCCGCAAAGTTTTGCGAGCAGCGGTGTGAGTGCGTCTGGCGCTCCCTGAGAGGGTTCTGTTGGGTACAGTTCTTGTTGTTGTTTGCCCACCCCTCTAGTTTTTTGGCACTGCTTTGGGACGTCCCCACGTGTCATTTAAGAAGAGCTGCGTCTGTCAGTGAACGTAAGAGAAAAAGGGATTTTATTATAACTTACCGTAAAATCCTTTTCTCTGAGTTCACTGACAGACGCAGCTCCCACCCCTCTGGTTTTTTGTTGCACTGCTTGTGACAAACTGAATGCTATTGGCCAGCAGGGGGTTTTATAGGCTCGGGTGAGGACGGCCCCCATGGGAGGGGCCAGCCTATCCCTGCTTTTGCATCTGTTTTGCCTAGTCACTCATGATAGGACGACATAAAACCAACGTGTCATTTAAGAAGAGCTGCGTCTGTCAGTGAACTCAGAGAAAAGGATTTTACGGTAAGTTATAATAAAATCCCTTTTTTACCACAGGTAAATTGGTCTTCATGACTGATACATGGACATACATGTAGACCAGCCTTTCTCAACCCTTTTACCCCAGAGGAACCCTTACAATAATTATTAGGCTGGGGGATCCCTTACTAAAACCAATTTATCAGGGCTCAATGGGGGATTCCCCTTAGGTTGGTGATCAGTAGGAAGAATACAACTCTTACAGTGGTGGTCAAATAGCCACCCTAAAGTCTGGTACACACTATTTTTTTCCGTTCAACCCACCGAAAAAACTGTCAGCTCCGGTTGGAGCCGCTGTACTAACAATTAGGCGTTAGTACCGCAATCTCCCCCCACTAAGCAGTTGTGTTCTGAACACTGATCAGATCAGCGCTCTCCACCATTGGCTGAGAGCGCTGATCGGGAGCCGCTCGGCTGCTGGTTTTCCAGCATGTTCATCCAACAGAAGCCGGCCAAACCTACTTCTGTCGAACTGAGTGCCTTACACGCAGGCCGAATGTCAGCCGGTTTTTATTGAACCAGCCGATATCTCCAGACATTCAGCCTGTGTGTACGGGGCTTTAGAGACAGCTAAACAGATAATTGGTGTCATGCTTCTGGCTTTGCCAAGTGGCATTGACCCTGGAACTCTGCAAGGTCAATCAGACACAGCTCAAAGAACTCCTAGAAACCTTCCGAGGAACCCTGGATGAAACTGGCTAATGTAAACACAAGAGTCCTAACGGGCAGTAGAATTAAAGACCCATAAAACACCCTTTAGAGATATCAGATTGCACAAGAATTATAGAAACATGTCATTTGCTGTTGCATACATATTAAAGGCTTCTAATGACTTTACCGATATAATGTAAAATAAAAAAGTAAAAGTACAGTACAGTATTTTAGCACACAGCCATTAATGTCTAAACTGCTGGCAACAAAAGTGAGTACACCCCTAAGTGAAAATGTCCAAACTGGGCCCAAAGTCAATATTTTGTGTGGCCACCATTATTTTCCAGCACTGCCTTAAACCTCTTGGGCATGGAATTTACCAGAGCTTCACAGGTTGCCACTGGAGTCTCCTTCCACTCATCCATGATGACATCACAGAGCTGGTGGATGTTAGAGACCTTGTGCTCCTCCGCCTTCCGTTTGAGGATGCCATACAGGTGCTCAATAGGGTTTAGGTCTGGAGACATGCTTGGCCAGTCCATCACCTTTACGCTCAGCTTCTTTAGCAAGGCAGTGATCGTCTTGGAGGTGTGTTTGGGATTGTTATTATTTTGGAATACTGCCCTGCGGCCCAGTCTCCGAAGGGAGGGGATCATTCTCTGCTTCAGTAAGTCACAGTACATGTTGGCATTCATGGTTCCCTCCATGAACTGTAGCTCCCCAGTGCTGGCAGCACTCATGCAGCCCCCAGACCATGACAGTCTCGCCACCATATTTGCTGTAGGCAAGGTACACTTGTCTTTGTACTCCTCACCTGGTTGCCTTCTCACACGCTTGACACCATCTGAACCAAATAAGTTTATCCTGGTCTCATCAGACCACAGGATATGGTTCCAGTGATCCATGTCCTTAATCTGCTTGTCTTCAGCAAAATTTTTGCAGACTTTCTTGTGCATCATCTTTAGAAGAGGCTTCCTTCTGGGACAACAACCATGCAGACCAATTTGATGCAGTGTGCGGCGTATGGCCTGAGCACTGACAAGCTGACCCCCCACCCCTTCAACCTCTGCAGCAATGCTGGCAGCACTCATATGTCTATATCCCAAAGACAACCTCTTGATATGACGCTGAACACATGCACTCAACTTCTTTGGTCAACCACGGCGAGGCCTGTTCTGAGTCGATCCTATCCTGTTAATCCACTGTATGGTCTTGGCCACGGTGCTGCAGCTCAGTTTCAGGGTCTTGGCAACCTTATAGCCTAGGCCATCTTTATGTAGAGCAACACTTCTTTTTTTCAGATCTTCAGAGAGTTCTTTGCCATGAGGTGCCATGTTGAAAGTCCAGTGACCTGTATGAGAGAGTGATAACACCAAATTTAACACACCTGCTCCCCATTCACACCTGAGACCTTGTAACACTTACGAGTCACATGACACTGGGGAGGGAAAATGGCTAATTGAGCCCAATTTGGACATTTTCACTTAGGGGTGTACTCACTTATGTTGCCAGCAGTTTAGACATTAATGGCTGTGTGTGGAGTTATTTTGAGGGGACAGCAAATTTACACTGTTATACAAGCTGTACACTCACTACTTTACATTGTAGCAAAGTGTAATTTCTTCAGTGTTGTCACATGAAAAGATATAATAAAATATTTCCAGAAATGTGAGGGGTGTACTCACTTTTGTGAGATACTGTATATACTAATCACAAATAATAATATAAAGATATATTCCCCTGATATCTTCATAATTACCTCATAAGATTAAAAACATTAAAACGTCTCTGCAAAACAATATATATATCTTATCCTCTAACAGGCCTAGATATTAGACAAGAAACCAAACTAGAGTACACCACCCCACAGCAGTAAACTCATCAAAAGAAAGACAACAAGTTGTGAATTCCTCCCTATCTACTGAATTTTCCCGGTAATAATCCCACCTCAATCCTGGTACAAGGCAAGGTAGCAGGTTTTTGCTTACCTACTGGGTATACCTACCTCTTCCCCAACCTTCTTTACATAACAGACAAAATTTCTAAATATAAACATAAAACAAACCACCCCTCCCATTGGGGGACCCACAGCCATAAATATTTACACTCACACATCATGAGATCCATGCGATAGTTGTGAAAAACATATTAATTACACACGCAAACAACATAAACGACCAACATGTCACAAAGAAAACTAGATTTCAGGAATCTAAAGCTGGTTTCAATCAATGCTCAAGGCCTAAATATACCAGAAAAAAGATCACTATTGACCTTAACCACTTGCTGACGGCAGCTGCCAGATCGAGCACTGTGAGCGCACGCGCGCCGCCGGAGGCATGCTCACTGTGTTCCGGGGGGGGGGCCAGGGAGTGGGTGCGGCGGACTACCCGCGATGCCCCCCCCCCCGGAGTGAAAGAACAGAGGTCCGTGTATGTAAACACGGATCTCAGTTCTGTGAGGGGGGGAAGGACTGTGATCACAGCCTTCCTCTATATGGAAGCTGTGATCACTCCCCTCCCAGTGCCAGTCAAACACTAAGACAGTTAGAACACGCCCAGGGAACACAGTTAACCCTTAGAGCGCCCCCTGCAGGTTAACCCCTTTACTGCCAATGGCGTTTACACAGTAATCAGTGCATTTTTATAGCACTGATCGCTGTATAAATGCCAATGGTCCCAAAAAAGTGTCAAAATGGTCCGATATGTCCGCTGCAATATCGCAGTACCGCTAAAAATCGCAGATCGCCGCCATTACTAGTAAAAAAGAATAAAATAAATAAAAACCCCAGAAATTAATTCTCATCGCCCGTAAACGCGGCAACTTTTGCGCAAACCAATCAATAAACGCCGATTGCGATTTTTTTGATCACAAATATGAGGAAGAATATAAATCGGCCAAAACCGTTGAAAAAAATGTTTTTTTATATTTTTTTTTTTGGATTTGTATTTTAGCAAAAAGAAATTTGGGTTTTTTTTGCAAAATTGTCACTCTTCTTTTGTTTATAGCGGCAATCAGAAATGAGGCATCGGTGATCAAATACCACCAAAAGAAAGCTCTATTTGTGGGAAAAAAAGGACGCAAATTTTGTTTGTGTACAACGTTGCACGACCGCGCAATTGTCAGTTAAAGCGACGCAGCGCCGAATCGCAAAAAGTGCTCTGGTCCTAAAGTGTGAAATCCTTCCTGGGCTGAAGTGGTTAATGAAGAAACTAAAAACAGACATTATACTGATCCAGGAGACTCATTTTAAAACTGATTCAATACCGAAAATGTCCAACAAATTTTTCCCATCAGTTTACCACTCCACCAACACCACCAACAGTCAAACAAAATCTAAAGGAGTATCAATCCTCATTGCAAAACATCTACCCATAAATATCACAGACACATAGGGTGATAATGAAGGAAGATACCTCTTCTTAAAGCGGCTGTCTCCCCTAGGAAAAAAAAAACACCTGCAAGGCAAAGGCATAATGAGCTAGCATACTAGCTCATTATGAAGTACTTACCTCAGAACGAAGCACCGACAGGTCCGCCCGGTCCCCGAGGAAGGAGCTGCCATCTTCCCTCTGTGGATCCTCCCGGGTACGCGACTCCGGTGCTGTGAGTGGCCAAAGCCGTGAGATATCACTCCCGCACATGCACGGAAGCCCGTCTTTTATGGCGGACTTTCCGGCAGGGTCCGACACTATGCGCCGGGCCATCACTGCGCATGCGTCTGCTGAAGTAAAAGCATAAACATTAAAAATTCCTTTCAATATAGTGCCTGGGAGTCTCCTTAGTCTACCAGTAAAGTGGCAGATCTGTACCATGTCTAGAAAACTGACATTTTTTCTGCAAGCTGCCGTTATTTTACTCAGCAACAGCTGGGGAACACTGGGAACAAGATTAGACATTTTTTGGATACATTTTGGTGTCACTTTGACTTTGGATAGAAGTAACGGTGCGGAAAAATTGGGCTTTGGGTGTCGGAGGTGCCTTCCCACCGTAACCCTTTGTGCCCCTTTTGTGTGACTTTTAAGTGCTCTTGCAAATAGGCTGAGTGGTTAGACGTTACATGCCTTGTTAAGCATAAGGGAACCAAATGGCTTGTGTTTTTGCCACGTTTGATGTGCCTGAGATACAGTTTGCAGATAGCCACAGTGCGATCTGCTGCAGATGTGCTGAAAAACGCCCAGGCAGCTGAGCGTTGGGAAGTGGGCCGAGAGATAACAGCTGCAGAATGTGATGGAATTGGGTGGCTGCTCTCTGCTCTTTCTTGACGTCGGCCTCCTTGGGATTGTACCGCCTCACCTTCAGTTTCCTCCTCTGCTCCATCTGACCCCAAGTCGCATCAGTGACCTCATCATCATGTTCATCTCCATCTTCATCATCATCATTACCACTGGAGACAACTTGGCAATATGCTGTGGCTGAGGGAACATGAATGCCAATTTGTCTACCAGTGTTCTCCCCTCTCTCTAGGCTCATGTTTCTGTCATCCTCAACCTCAGAACCAACATCTGAATCCAGTAATGGCTAGGTATCATCAAAGAGCAAGTGCCTAACCCTGTGGTCAAATAACTCAGCTGACTCCTCCATGGCTGATGTTGGGGCTATGGCAGGAATGGATGTGGACAAGGAGGCATGTTTATCCACTCTGGCAACTTCAGGGGACTGCACACCTGTCTCTGCTTGCGAGACGGAGGATGAGGAAGGTTTAAGTAAGCCAGTCCACCTCCTCCTCTGCATGCTGTGGCTGGATAGCACGGGCAAACTCACTGAACAGAGGAAATGATGCCCTGCCTGAGAACTGACCACCACGTCCACCTTTGCCTCTGGACACATTTGTTGCTTGGCCCCCTTACAGTGCCTTGTTGTCCTCCCATACATTATTGGGAGGGAGGGGGCGGTGCTTATTAGCAAATGTAAAAAATAAGTAGAAATCAGTACATAGATGCACTTTAATCAATGTAAAGTAGTGTTTGGTGCACTTTAATTTGAGTACTCACACTACACAGACACACTCCATGGATACACTATAATATACTGCAATATAATATGTCAAATGTACAGTGACGCACAGAACTATATGGCGTTAAACTGGCAGTAACACACACCGAAGTAAATGGCGTTACACTGGCAGTAACACACAAAACTATATGGCGTTAAACTGGCAGTAACGCACACAGAACTATATGTCGTTAAACTGGCATTAACGCAAACAGAAGTAAATGGCGGTAAACTGGCAGTAACGCACACAGAAGTAAATGGTGTTAAACTGGCAGTAATGCACACAAAACTACATGGCGTTAAACTGGCAGTAACGCACACAGAACTATAAGGCGTTAATCTGTCAGTAATGCACACAGAAGTATATGGCGTTTAAAATGGCAGTAACGCACACAGAACTATATGACGTTAAACTGGCAGTAACGCACACAGAAGTAAATGGCGTTAAACTGGCAGTAATGCACACAAAAGTAAATGGCGTTAAACTGGCAGTAACACACAAAATTATATGGCATCAAACTGGCAGTAACACACACAGAAATATATGGCGTTAAACTGGCAGTAACGCACAAAACTATATGGCGTTAAACTGGCAGTAACACACAGAAATATATGGTGTTAAACTGGCAGTAATGCACACAGAACTATATGGTGTTAAACTTGCAGCAGTAACGCACACAGAAATAAATGGCGTTAAACTTGCAGTAACGCAATCAGACGGTGTTCAACCATCACTATAATGACACTATCTAAACTGTCCCTACTCTAGCTACGCATTAATGTAAAGATTAGTGACACTGTCTCATTACACTACAATGGAACTATCTGAGCTGTCCCTACTCTACATATACACTAATGTACAGTATCTCACAAAAGTGACTACACATTTATGGAAATATTTTATATCTTTTCTTGTGAAAACACTGAATAAATGACACTTTGCTACAATGTAAAGTAGTGAGTGTACAGCTTGTATAACAGTGTAAATTTGCTGTCCCCTTAAAATAACTCAAACACAGCCCCAGAGGAACCCTTACAATAATTACCAGGCCTGGGGGATCCCTTACTAAAACCAATTTATCAGGGCTCAATGGGGGATTCTCCTTAGGTTGGTGATCAGTAGGAAGAATACAACTCTTACAGTGGTGGTCAAATAGCCCCCCTAAAGTCTGGTACACACTATTTTTTTCCCTTCAACCCACCGAAAAAAAACTGTCAGCTCTGGTTGGAGCCGCTGTACTAACAATTAGGCGTTAGTACCGCAATCTCCCCCACTAAGCTGTTGTGTTCTGAACACTCTGATCAGATCAGTGCTCTCCACCATTGGCTGAGAGCGCTGATTGGGAGCCCCTGGCTGCTGGTTTTCCAGCATGTTCATCCAACAGAAGCTGGCCAAACCGGCTTCTGTTGAACTGAGTGCCTTACACGCAGGCTGAATGCCAGCCGGTTTTTATTGAACCAGCCGATATCTCCCGACATTCAGCCAGTGTGTACAGGGCTTTAGAGATAGCTAAACAGATAATTGGTGTCATGCTTCTGGCTTTGCCAAGTGGCGTTGACCCTGGAACTATGCGAGGTTAATCAGACACAGCTCAACTCCTAGAAACCTTCCGAGGAACGCTGGATGAGACTGGCTAATGTAAACACAAGAGTCCTAAGGGGCAGTAGAATTAAAGACCCATAAAATACCCTTTAGAGATATCAGATTGCACAAGAATTATAGAAACTTGTCATTTGCTGTTGCATACATATTAAAGGCTTCTAATTTCTTTACCCGTATAATGTAAAAGTTATCATTTGAAAATACAATGATGCACCAAGGTAAACTTCTCTAAATAGGCGTATCTATACAGTAAAAGTACAGTACAGTATTTTAGCACACAGCCATTAATGTCTAAACTGCTGGCAACAAAAGTGAGTACACCCCTAAGTGAAACTGGACCCAAAGTGTCAATATTTTGTGTGGCCACCATTATTTTCCAGCACTGCCTTAACTCTCTTGGGCATGGAGTTCACCAGAGCTTCACAGGTTGCCACTGGGATCCTCTTCCACTCCTACATGATGACATCACGGAACTGGTGGATATTAGAGACCTTCCATTTCAGGATGCCCCACAGATGCTCAATAGGGTTTAGGTCTGGAGACATGCTTGGCCAGTCCACCTTTATCCTCAGCTTCTTTAGCAAGGCAGTGGTCGTCTTGGAGGTCTGTTTGGGGTCGCTATCATGTTGGAATACTGCCCTGCGGCCCAGTCTCCAAAGGGAGGGGATCATGCTCTGCTTCAGTATGTTACAGTACATGTTGGCATTCATGGTTCCCTCAATGAACTGTAGCTCCCCAGTTCCGGCAGCACTCATGCAGTCCCAGACCATGGCACTCCCACCACCATGCTTGACTGTAGGCAAGACACACTTGTCTTTGTACTCCTCACCTGGTTGCCGCCACACACGCTTGACGCCATCTGAACCAAATAAGTTTTGTCTTGGTCTCATCAGACCACAGGACATGGTTCCAGTAATCCATGTCCTTAGTCTACTTGTCTTCAGCAAACTGTGTGAGGCTTCCTTCTGGGACAACAGCCATGCAGACGAATTTGCTGAAGTGTGCGGCGTATGGTCTGAGTACTGACAGGCTGACCCCCCACCCCTTCAACCTCTGCAGCAATACTGGCAGCACTCATACGTCTATTTCCCAAAGACAACCTCTGCTTATGATGCTGAGCATGTGCACTCAATTTCTTTGGTTGACCATGGCAAAACCTGTTCAGAGTGGAACCTGTTCTGTTAAACTGCTGTATGGTCTTGGCCAACATGCTGCAGCCCAGTTTCAGGGTCTTTGCAATCTTCTTATAGCCTAGGCATCTTTATGTAGAGCAACAATTCTGATTTTCAGATCCTCAGAGAGTTCTTTGCCATGAGGTGCCATGTTGAACTTCCAGTGACCAGTATGAGAGAGTGAGAGCGATAACACCAAATTTAACACACCTGCTCCCCAGTCACACCTTAGACATTGTAAAGCTAACAATTCACATGACATCAGGGACATTTTCACTTAAGGGTGTACATACTTTTGTTGCCAGTGGTTTAGACATTAATGGCTGTGTGTTGAGTTATTTTGAAGGGACAGCAAATTGACACTGTTATACAAGCTGTGCACTCACTACTTTACATTGTAGCAAAGTGTCATTTATTCAGTGTTTTCACATGAAAAGATATAATAAAATATTTACAAAAATGTCAGGGGTGTACTCACTTTTGTGAGATATTGTATGTATGAATGACACACAGTGACATACAGTGAAACTATCTGAGCTAAGCTATGCAAAGCTGAATGATAGTCCTCCTCACTACACCACAGTATCCCTAGACTGACATTAAACAAATATTCTACACTGACAACTGAAGCACAATAGCACAGTATAGCACACTAACTAACTAATAGCACTAAACAGAGCCCTGTTCTATCTCTCTCCAGCCAAAATCACACTGAAAATAGTTGCCATTGAAATAATAGTTTTATACTGTGGGGCGGGAATGAGCCATGATTGGATAAAGTGATGATAAGAGTGTCCAATCATGACTCTGACGGTGCTCTGTGCCCTGATTGGCTGGAGCTTTCACTGCTTCAGCCAATCAGGGCTTGCAATGCACTGTTCAGTGCCGAGCAACCGAACAAAGAAAGTTTGGCCCAAACTTATGCTCGGACTGAACCGTTCGCCCATCCCTAATTATAACAAGAATCAAAACATTAGAATCATCACATAAAAAATCACAGGCGGTACAATTGTTACATAAACTAATACAAGCTATTAAATATTAAATGCAAATACACACTCACAAAGAAATTGTTCTATGAACAAGGAAATAAAAGTGTAAAATTACTAGCTAGAGCCATACAAGCTAAACGAGCCAAAACCAATATCCACCATATAAAAGCTCAATACGGTACTACTATACTCTGATAAAGATATTGCATCCCAATTTGTTAAATATTATACAAAACTTTACAACCTCCACCCAGAAGCCACATCTATAGAGGATAGAATCACCCACCAATCAGCAATCACAAACTTCTTATTAAAATATAGTTCAAAAACATTTTCCTTATTAGACTCCTATACATTAGACCAACCAATTTCGATAGAAGAATTAAACACATCCCTAAAGCAATTAAACATGGGAAAAAGCCCAGGGCCAGATGGCTTATCTGCTGCCTATTATAACACCTTTATAGACACCCTTACTTCCCCCTTTCTGAAAGCTTTCAACTCTCTGGCCTTCAAACCCAATGGATTACAAGGAATATTAGAAGTGCACATTTTAGTAATGCCTAAAGAAGAAAAAGACCAATCACTATTAAGCAATTACAGACCAATATCTCTACTAAATGTAGATCTCAAGATTTTTCCAGAGATACTTGTCAATCGATTAACAACACACATGACTTCTTTGGTTAACAAAGGCCAAGTAGGCTTCATCCAGGGAAGGGAGGCCAGAGACAACACTCTGAAAGCTCTAAATCTACATTATTGGATGACCAAAACTAACCAAAAAGGATCCTTTCTATCCCTAGATTCAGAGAAGGCATTTCATAGAGTGGCCTGGGACTATATGAAAGCAGTGCTAGAAAAAATAGGCCCAGTAAAGAAAATGCTCAATTTTATTATGGCACTTTATTCATCACCATCTGCCAAAGTCCGAGTAAACGGC
Source organism: Glandirana rugosa (assembly GCA_018402905.1). Taxonomy (NCBI): domain Eukaryota; kingdom Metazoa; phylum Chordata; class Amphibia; order Anura; family Ranidae; genus Glandirana; species Glandirana rugosa. Next base: position 73,004 of record BLSH010472531.1, read on the forward strand.
CACCTATCAAATGCCTTCCCCATCTCAAATGGAACCAGACAGGGATGCCCCCTCTTACCCCTACTCTATGTACTCTCACTTGAATCATTAATAAATAGTATCAGAAAAAATGACAACATTTCAGAAATTGATGTAACAGGCCACACACATAAGATAGCAGCACTTGCTGATGATATTTTACTCTTCTTATCCAAACTCCCATCCCCAAGTTACTGAAAGTATTCAAGCATTACAAATACCTAACAAACTTACAGATTAATTACTCTAAATGTAATGCCCTAAACATAACTCTGTCCTGTACTGAAGTAACACAATGTAAAAGCGAATTTCCCTTAACTTGGAAAGAGCAAGGAATCACATACCTAGGAATACAATTACCTAGCTGGGTGACTTATACCATCTAAATTACCTACCTATACTAAAGAAAATACAACAAGACCTTGAAAATTGGCATAAAGGCGCATTATCCTGGTTTGGCCAGGCAGCAATAATAAAAATGAATGTCCTACCGTATACATACTGCAGACAATCCCTATAAAACTCCCCAAAACCTTTTTATCATCATATAGAAGGTCTTGTACACTCTTTGTCTGGGGCCGCAAACATCCCAGACTCAGATACAAAATCCTCACACTACCCAAACTGAAAAGAGGCATTGGATTACCAGACATATATAAATATTATTTAGCCTGTCACCTCACAAGAATCGCAGATTGGAACCTACATACAAACATTAAAGATTGGATTCAAATAGAAAATGCAGGAGCCCAAACCCCCTTACAACTAATAGCTTGGTTACCACACTCACCTACAGTAAAACTCCACAACGACCATCCAACCATAGGTCCAACCCTTGTAAATTTCCACCAAATTAACAAAAACCTAAAATTTACATCCTACCCAGGCCCACTCTCCCCTATAAAACATAACCCTTATTTCCCATCAGAACATGCCTCCCAATTCCACTGGGAAGGCTGGCCCCACAAACAGATAAGAGCTGAACAGTTTTTCCAAAGAGGCTCCTTAGTTCCATACAAAATACTCCAAAATAAAATGCCAGACTCCACATTCCCATTCTGGACATATGTTAAGATAAGACATTTCTTCAAATACCAAAACATCTCACCAGAATGGCACAGAAAACATACACTATTTGAAGCCTTTTGTAACAGATTCTCCCCACAATCACATGAAGTGTCTTTCATATATTATTCTCCAACCATGAAGCAAAAACTAGTGGACCATGTCTGAAATGGGAACAAAATCTCGACCTTTCTTTTACAGAGGAAGAATGGAACAACATGCTACATAACATCCACAGAGGCTCAATTAACTCCACAATCCAAGAATCAGGATACAAATTATTAGCAAGTTGGTATATTACACCAATCCAATTAAGCAAATTCTCTCACACAACATCCTCAACTCTCTGTTGGTTATGTGGAAGGGAAAGTGGTACACTACTACCTATCTGGTGGACATGCTTGAAAATACAACCTTTCTGGAGAGCGATACATGAACATATAGCAAAGATCACCAACTACACTTTGGATTTCACACCAGCGTCAATATTTGCTGCACAACTCTTCCCTTCCGCACTCCCAATATCGTAAATCTCTAGCCTTACACCTCATAAATGCAGCTAAAAGGTGCACCCCATTAAAATGGAACTCATCTACACCACCAACAATTTCAGACTAGATACACTATGTACAACATACATGGAAGAACTAATACATATAATGAGAGACAACCCCTCCAAATTTAGTAAAACCTGGTCATGTTGGACCGACTACTCAAATTCTCTAAGTAGAGATTCCTCCTCCTAGATATCTGAAAGATATCCATCAGAAACAGTGGTACAAAAACATCCATTTTCCACACAGCATCTCCTCTCAAATATCACATCTTCACACTATGAAGAATACCTTACATACCCCCCTTGATGGAAACCTCAATACAGATAGAGCATGAGAAATTGAAGCCTTATTAATAAACCAATTGTCTAAAAAAAAATTATTACTTCAATTACGCCATAAATAAGTACCAAAATATTGCAGTTTCTTCAAAAATCTAGAACTACTCTTACACAAACACAAAGTAAAGCCATACCCACACCCGGACACAGTTTGCTCCCAACGGGGTGTCCGGAAAGCTGGGATCATGGCTACTACCACCAATAAGATATAAACCTAAAATAGCATGTTTATTGAGTGATACAAATATGTTCTTTTTACTTATATACAGCAACTATATGTAAAATCCAGCATGTTTTTATGGCTATCACCTCTCACAGAAGTGTGAAAATGTTGTTCTTGACTGATTGTAACTTTTACGCAATATTTTGTTTTGTTTTGCAAAACTTTCAATAAAAAAATATATAAAAAAAAAAGGAACACTACTATTAAACCTATTAAAATGCATGCTGCAAAAAAAAACAAGTAACAATAGTAAGTAAATATGAAAAATGTATAAAATAAATGTATGAAAAAATATGATTATTTCTAGAATTACCATATGTTAATCACTGCTACAATGAAAAGGAATTAGAAAGTATATATTGGTATAAAAGCACTGTAAGTGTTTAATGGAGAGAGGATATGCCTATATAGGTAGAAAGGTATTATTATTACAGTTGGAGATATTATACTATATGCACATAAGTATGTATGTAAAATACAAAAACATTTTTTTATATATTTATTTTAATTATTATTTAAAATTTTGCCTAGATGGTAAGGTTATTATAAAAGGATGAAAATACGTGCTGGATTCTATATGGAACTAGTTGGTACACTAAGGCTGGGATATTTGCATCATGTTATTATAAATGTGTATCACAGCAAAAAATTAGACAGAGAGCAAGAAATGACTGTGGCTATAAAATGGTACTATTTTTGAATTCTTCATTCAAGCCATTGGGCACCAATGTATTGAGACTATATATCCAGAATGTTTCGCATTCACAGAGTTTGGTGAAACGTTCTGCTTCTGATAAATTTTTCTACCTACATAGGCATATCTTCCCTCCATTACATGCTTACAGTGCTTTTATACCAATATATATTTTCTAATGTCCTTTTAATTTTAGCAGATTAACATATGGTAATTCTAGAGAAATAATCATATTTTTTTATACATTTTTCATGTTTACTTATTATTGTTACTTGTTTTTTTGCAGTGTGCATTTTAATGGGTTTAATAGTAGTGTTCCTGTTATATCATACATTATATTTTATATTTTTATATACATTTTTATGTCTTTATATTTGTATTACCATGTTGCCCCTTTGCACCTGTTCACAAAGCTGCTAGTGTGCCCATGAGTCCATTCAGCAGTGAATCATTAGTGCCACTTGTTTCCACTAATGCTCATTAACAGTTATTTAAACTCTGCTCTCCCCTGTCCCCATATCACTTGAAAAAGGAGTGTACATGTTCCGAATGAGCGTTGCACAAGCTCTGAAACGCGCTGTGGTTTTCCCCATCCTCGGTGACTTCTGACGTGGCTAGGCGCCGCGCTCCAAGCCTCCTAATCGCTCCTTTCCCAGAAAAGACTTGGACTGGCTGGCATACACCATGCATATCTCCCTGTCATACCGTGGTTAAACCATCTGGATGAGAATGCTGGAGTCGCAACCTAAACCTGGCAGTCACCTTCTGAAGAGCCGATCATTGTAATCCCATGTGAGTCTATATTGTTTTTATGCTTATGCTGCAATAAATATTACACTTAGAGGCGCTCTTCTGTTTCTTATTCAATAACTTCTACACAGGATGTGGAAACCTTGCAAGAAGATCTAAACAAATTAATGGGATGGGCAACTACATGGCAAATGAGATTTAATGTAGAAAAATGTAAAATAATGCACTCGGGTGCTAAAAAGTGCAAGCCAGTTTACTCGCTAGATGGAGAACCTCTGGGCGAATTTAGGATGGAAAAGGACTTAGGGGTCCTAGTAGATGACATGCTCGGCAATGGGATGCAATGCCAAGCTACTGCAAGCAAAGCAAACAGAATATTGTCACATATTAAAAAGGAGATTAACTCCAGAGATAAAGCTATAATTCTCCCACTATACAAGACTCTGGTCCGGCCGCATCTAGAGTATGCTGTCCAATTCTGGGCACCAGTCCTCGGGAGGGATGTGCTGGAGCTGGAGTGGGTCCAGAGAAGGGCAACAAAGCTAAAAAAGGGACTTGAGGATCTCAGCTATGAGGAAAGATTACAAGCATTGAACGTATTCTCTCTGGAGAGGAGGCGCTTGAGAGGGGACATGAGTTCAATGTACACATACCGTGCTGGTGACCCCACAATAGGGAAAAAGCTGTTCCGTGAAAGGGGATTTAAAAAGACACACGGCAATTTGCTAAAATTAGAAGAGAAGCAGTTTAACCTTAAACCGCGTAGAGGGTTTTTTTACTGTAAGAGCGGTAAGGATGTGGAATTCTCTTCCAGTGGTATCAGTGGGGTGCATTGATCATTTCAAGAAATTGTTAGATAGGCACCTAAACGACCACAACATACAGGGGTATACAACGTAATATTAACATATAAGTACACACACAAGTTGGACTGGATGGACTTGTGTCTTTTTTCAACCTCACCGACCATGTCACTATGTTACTAATCTCATTGGACACATTCTTGAAAACAAGGATTTTTATCCTGGTGTGATAGCTGTATGAATTGAGCTTTACGTGTTTGCTAGTGACACCATTGACTAGGCAGCAGAAATTATTATTTATATACAGTGCCTTGAAAAAAGTATTCATACCCCTTGAAATTTTCCACATTTTGTCATGTTACAACCAAAAATGTAAATGTATTTTATTGGGATTTTATGTGATAGACCAACACAAAGTGGCACAGAAGTGGAAGGAAAATGATAAATGGTTTTCAAATTTTTTTACAAATAAATATATGGAAAGTGTGGTGTACGTTTGTATTTAGCCCCCTTTACTCTGATACCCCTAATTAAAATCTAGTGAAACCAATTGAAGTCACCTCATTGGTAAATAGAGTCCACCTGCTTGTAATTTAATCTCAGTATAAATACAACTGTTCTGTGAAGCCCTCCGAGGTTTGTTAGAGAACCTTATTGAACAAACAACATCACAAAGGCCATGGAACACACCAGACAGGTCAGGGATAAAGTTGTGGAGAAGTGTAAAGCAGGGTTAGGTTATAAAAAAATATCCCAAGCTTTGAACATCTCACAGAGCACTGTTCAATCCATCATCCAGAAATGGAAAGAGTAGGACACAACTGCAAACCTACTAAGACATGGCCGTCCACCTAAACTGACAGCCTGGGCAAGGAGAGCATTAATCAGAGAAGCAGGCAAGAGAACCATGGTAACCATGGAGGAGCTGCAGCGATCCACAGCTCAGGTGGGAGAATCTGTCCACGGGACAACTATTAGTCGTGCACTCAACAAATCTGGCCTTTATGAGAGAGTAGTCAGAAGAAAGCCATTGTTGAAAGAAAGCCATAAGAAGTCCCGTTTGCAGTTTGCGAGAAGCCATGTGGGGGACACAGCAAACATGTGGAAGGTGCTCTGGTCAGATGAGACCAAAACTGAACTTTCTGGCCTAAAAGCAAAATGCTATTTGTGGCTGGAAACTAACACTGCACATTACCCTGAACACACCATAAAATATGGTGGTGGCGGCATCATGTTGTGGGGATGATTTTCTTCAGCAGGGACATGGAAGCTGGTCAGAGTTGATGGGAAGATGGATGGAGCAAAATACAGGACGATCTTAGAAGAAAACATCTTTGAGTCTGCAAAAGACTTGAGAGTGGGGCGGAGGTTCACCTTCCAGCAGGACAACAACCCCAAAACATACAGCCAGAGCTACAATGGAATGGTTTAGATGAAAGCCTATTCATGTGTTAGAATGGCCCAGTCAAAGTCCAGTCCTAAATCCAATTGAGAATCTGTGGCAAGACTTGAAAATTGCTGTTCACTGTCGCTCTTCATCCAACCTGACAGAGCTTCAGTTATTTTGCATAGAAGAATGGGCAAAAATGTGCAAAGCTGGTAGAGACATCCCCAAAAAAGACTTGCAGCTGTAATTGCAGTGAAAGGTGGTTCTCAGGGAGGCTGAATACAAATTAATGTCACACTTTTCACATATTTATTTGTAAAACATTTTGAAAATCATTTATAATTTTCCTTCCACTTCACAATTATGTGCCACTTTGTGTTGGTCCGTTACAGTGATGGCGAACCTGTGGCAGGTGCCCTCTCTGTGGGCACGCCAGGATGCCAGGAAGAAGAGCGCACACATTCCGTCCAGCCGGGGCGTGGCGCTGCCCTCTAGTGGAATCCTGACTCCTGCTGCAGAGTGATCTCTCTGTGAGGGTGGGTCGCGGGCCTTGCGGCAGGAGAACAGGACGGGGGGAACTGAAAGGCAGCGAGTCAAGCCCAAGGAGCCGACTGTCTGAGCTTGACTCTGAGTGGCAGTGGAGCAAAGCAAGTTATGCGCACGCCTTCCCAGCCTTACTTTCTCTGGTCTGCCAATTTCATTTGTTGGATTTAGGCTCAGCAACATAAGTTGGTATTTCCTTATACTCCGCCCTACACTGTTCTACTGTATATACTCCGCCCTACACTGTGCTATATACTCCGCCCTACACTGTGCTATATACTCCGCCCTACACTGTTCTATATACTCCACAGTACACTGTGCTATATACCCTGCCCTACACTGTACTATATACCATGCAGTACATTGTGCTATATACTCCACAGTACACTGAGCTATATACTCCACCCTACACTGTGCTATACAGTCCTGCTCACCATTATTGGCACCCCTTCATGTTTTGCATAACTGAGTGAATGTCTTCAGAAATAAATGGAAATGTACCAAATTTATATCAGCAGGATCTTTTAATTGGAGGTCCAAAGTAATTTAAGACAATTGTTATTTCAACATAGATATTGTAATTATAAAGAAAAAACAGAAAACCAGCATGTGCACTAATATTGGCACCCCTCCTTAATATTTGGTTGCACACCCTTTGGCAGCGATGACAGCCTCCAAACGTTTCTTATATCCATCGATAAGCTTCTTGCACTTCTCGGGTGGCATTTTCTCCCACACTTCCTTTGCAATATGCTCAAGCTCTTGAACATTTGCAGGGTTCCTTTCTCCAATGGCAGTTTTCAGCTCCCCCCAAAGATTTTCAATTGGATTGAGATCAGGACTCATTGCTGGCCATTTAAAACAGTAAATTTTTTCCCTTTCAACCATTCCTGCGTGCTTTTGGAGGTGTGCTTTGGGTCTTTATCTTGCTGGAGGACCCATGATCTTCGCCTCAAACCAAGTTTCCTTACACTGGGCAAGACATTTCGCTCTAGAATTGCTTGATAATCTTCTGATTTCATGATGCCTTTGATACGGTCAAGGCCTCCAGTACCGGATGCAGCAAAGCAGCCCCAAAGCATTATGGATCCTCCACCGTGCTTCACTGTTGGTATGGTGTTCTTTTC
>BLSH010472532.1:0-26101 GCA_018402905.1 Glandirana rugosa
TGTGTCCACTTGGACATCACATCATGTACATCTATAAATGTTCTTCCAAGCTCAACTTTCATGTGCATTTGAAGCGAGCCCTTTGCCAGCTTTTGGTGGGTGGAAAACTGTCTTGTTGTACTGAGTAATTGTTTCCCTGTGGGATTGTCTGGGAATTTCTTCTATTTTGCTTGATTGCACTGCGATATAAATGTGCTCTTTGCCATTGTATAATACATATTTTATACTAACACCCTAGAAATAATAGACAGATGGCTGCAGTTCTGTATATAAATGTGAAAGGTATGTATTGTTATGAGTCACTGTAATGTGCCAGTAGAATATCTACAATATACAGCAATAATACCATCTCCTTCCACCGGGCATATTTCACATGGGGATCCCCATCCTGCTTCTCTCATTGCACAGCAACATTCCTGCTTCGTGTGGTTTAGGGTCTTTGGAGAAAGGCACTGTCCCGCTTCAAATTTGGTGTAGCAGAAACCGACTCTTAGATCTGTTAAAAGGAGAGACACATAAGATGACAAAATGTTGCAATCTCACTTGGAGGGGCATTTCTATCAGACTCTGCATGTGGCAGAGTCTGCATGTAGGATTTGAATATTGTGATCTAAAATAACACTTTAAAAGGAAAAGTTTTTTTTTAAATTCTTTTCTCTATTTTAAAATCTCAGGGCAGCATTACTGAAAATTAAAAAAAAAACAGTTTTTGCTGCAATATTCATCTTCAACCTAGAACTGTCCCCTGCAGTAATACCCTTTCACCTCTAGAATGCCACAAGACTAGAATGCCCAGGATGTCATAGACCCACTACCTGGGCATTTGTTAACACACTGCCTACAGTAAGCTTATGACTGGATTGGACTCACACTTCATTATGTAAGCACTGTCCTCTGCAGTAGTAAGGAACACCTACCGCCACCGGCAGAGGAGATGAGGATGGACCCATGATGTCATCTAACTTTCCAGAAAACCCTTGGATATGGGGGTGTGTTGAAAAAATATACCTCTGCATTAAACTGGTCTGTAATTAGGAGTTTGTGAGGATGTGGTAAACATGCATAATATCCTCTACACTAGTCTTTCAGAAAAAAATCCATATATAATATCCTTTGCCACCATATTCATTAATCTATTGGACTGCCATTTTTGAGACTACCTGGAGTGATTTTATAATAGTACATAACTTCATAATTGTTATAACATCACATATTAGTACATAACTTCTAACACAGTTACCTGCTTACAGCTGTCCATATATTGTCCTGTACAGGCGGTCCCCTAGTTACAAACATCCAACCTACAAACAACTCCTACTTACAAATGGAGGGAGACAACAGGACGTGAGAGGAAATCTACCGCTAGGAAGGGAAATTCACTCCTGTAAGAGTTATCATGGGAAAAAGGGGTCTCCCCTGAAGCTTTATCACCAATCCTTGTTTCCACAACAACCCAAAACTTTCAAAATTCAATTTTCATAGAGACAGAAAGTGAGGTAAAATCTTCTAAACAGGGGCACAGACAGCAAAACAAACCTTACAGGGGTGTTACCCCTTCCCTATGCTATCCAAAAAAAATTAAAAACGAATCTGGCTAGAGCTACACTTAAAAAATGTATCTGTTCCCACTAACAAACAAATTCAACTTAAGAACAAACCTACAGACCCTATCTTGTCTGTAACCCGGGGTACATGTTTGCACTGATAACAAGTGACACTAATTCTCTGCTTGTGTTTATTCCTTGCTTCTTGTTTGTAATTCTATAGTAAAGGATGACTAACATCAGCAGCCAGGTACCTTCTTCAGATGGTATAAGCCAAACTGGTCACTTAATCAAACAAAATTTTCAAAATACATTTTCATAGATGTTTTTGTGACACTTTATTTTCTTTGGTGGACTTGATCACTGTATGATGATTAATACTGCCAGAGCAGAAATAACTTTGGGAGTTCCCAATATTAAGTACAATGTCTGTGAAATATTGTTATTATATCACTTGGGGACTCTAGCAATGAAATATCCTAGCCATCATTCCTACAACTGTTACCACCATCTTTCAATGTTGGGTCTTTACACTCACCTTGAGGTGTTCCCACTGCTCTTATTTCAATTTAGAATACATTAAAAATCCAAGAGACAAGGTGATGTGAATTGGGAACTCAAGAACAAAGATCCCACCACTGGAGTCTCTAGTAGTAGAGACAGTGGAGGCAGTAGTGGAGACACTACTGGATGATTCAACTCTATATAGTTATTCCTGTATTCCCTGCTTGCACCCTTCTGTACCATGAGTCACGACCCAGACATAACAACTGACAGGAACTGCGGAGGCAGTGCAGGAGTGAACAGGCAATGGCATGGATTAGGCTGTTGTTAGATTAGAATGATTAAACAAAACATATGCCTCCTTATTAGATGTCTCTATTAGAGACCCCCCTTCCATAATACTTGAGAGCTATATCTGGTCTAGGGGTGCAGTAAAAAAAGGTCGGGGGGGGGGGGGATAATGTCAACACTGTGAGTGATTCATGACAGTTTAACACATTTTGTGACAGAGATGTGGGAAACCCGTATTCCCTGCTTGCACCTTTCTGTATCATGATGGGTACTTCAGAGGCCAATGGTATGAATTAGGCTGTTAGATTAGAATGATTAAACAAAACCTATGCCCCCTTATCAGATGTCTCTATTAGAGTCCCCCCTTCCATCAACTCTCCCCATCAGAGTGACCCCTTACATCAGCTGGCTTCATCAGAGTGCTCCCTTACATAAATTGTCCTTTGGCTCATGTATCAGTGGACGGTCTATCGGAGACCTGAGTGGTGCAACTAAAATCTGGGGGGGGGGGGGGGGGCGATGACAGTAAGTAAGACAGTAAGATGACTATTGTATGTAGGTTGCTCATCTTTGGTATTCCAAGTTTGTAGTGTAAGATTTGGCTGTATTAATCATGACAGCACTGTATGTTGTAGAAAGGAATTGAGACTCTACCTTGGCATCTCCTTCCTGTTGATGATAGTACAAAACCCTCAGGACACGTACAGAGGAAGCTGCCAGGAACATTGCTACAAGTTCCCAGAGCACAAATCTCTGGCTCTTCAACGCATTCATCAATGTCTGCAAAGACAAAGTCATTTCAGGGGTCAGATTATTTCATATAAAGCTCTGGATTTGTACATGTTATGGTCTAAACTAGGTTACTGTACCTTCGCACTTGTCATCTATCAGCACATATCCAGGAGGACAGATGCAGCGGTAGGAGCCATCCAGATTTTGACAAGTTCCAGGAGCGCACTTCCCGGGATCAAGTTCACACTCATTGATATCTAGAAAGAACACAGGGATATTATACCAAGATCAGATCAGAATCAGAAAACAATTAAAACAGACCCAAGGAGCTAAGACACATTTTATTTATATCTGTTCATTCAGATGAAGTAATTTAGGATTGCCTCACTGGCCAGCCATTTGTGTATTTCAAGAAACATTTTTCATTTTGTCCACCGCTTGGCGGAATTAGCACTACATAAAACACAGCATAAATCACTGACAGGAGATTCCATTCTGCTTGGGTATGTGATTCATATTTTCATGACAATAATACATTACAGGATACATATTCAAATATTCCAAGACATTTCATATATATGACCTGTAACAAGATACATAATGTCATTAATTATAAGATAAAATGTATTTTTAAAGCGAGCCTAAAAAGTTACATCAGAAGTTGAACCTGCCTACATTTTGCATTCCCTGTTTTTTACCCTTCCCCTGTTTCAATATGCTAATGAGATTTTTAAAAACAACCTTCTGTTTTCATTACATACCATGTTTTAGACCCAGTGCTGTCAACTGTGCTTCTCTATGCAATAGTCTCTATGACTTCAAAAGACTTCAAAAAATGTAAAATAATGCATCTAGGGAAAAAGAATCCGCTTAGAGAGTACAGCATTGGGGGCACAGTGTTAGCCAGCACTACAGAAGAAAAAGATTTGGGGGTGCTTATTTCAGATGATTGCAAAATGAGCAAACAGTGTAACCAGGCAGTGGGAAAAGCAAATAGAATTCTGGGATGTATCAGTAGAGGGATCACCAGCAGGAGGAAGGAGGTTCTGATTCCTCTATATAGATCTTTAGTGAGACCTCACTTAGAATATTGTGTCCAGTTCTGGAGACCTCACTTACAAAAAGATATTGATAAAATAGAACGAGTTCAGAGACTGGTAACAAAAATGGTGAAAGGTCTGGGGGATAAAACATATCAAGAGCGACTTCAGGCACTTAATATGTACAGTCTGGAGGAAAGAAGGGAGAGGGGAGACATGATCGAAACCTTTAAATACCTCAAGGGGGTAAATAAGGTTCAGGAGGGCAGTCTTTTCAATATGAAACCAAAATCAAGAACACGGGGACATGACCTCAAACTAACTGGGGGAAAGTTCAAAACTAATCTTAGAAAGTATTATTTTACTGAAAGGGTGGTTGATGATTGGAATAAACTACCAACAGAGGTTGTGAGACAGTCAACAGTAAATGGCTTCAAACATGCTTGGGATAAACATAAATCCATAGTCAGACAACAAGGTTAATGTAAAAAAATAAAAAAAATAAAAAAAAATAAAAAGGGGCAGACTCGATGGACTACTCAGTCTTTTTCTGCCGTCACTTTTCTATGTTTCTATGTTTCTATAAGTTGCTACAACCCTTCTAGGTAAGTAGATGCTTTCAGAGTAGACAGGTGCACAATCCAACACTGCACCAATATAAACATGCAATCCAACCAAAGGATCCACCACACCGTATCATGCTCAGTAAAATCTCCTTTATTAAATGCTCCACAGGAAGACATGATCCTAATACAGAGATTTTGATGCGCTTCAGCCTTGGTAGGCTTTAATCATAACATGATATGATTATAGCCTATAAAAGCTGAAACGCGTCAGCATCTCTGTATTTGGGTTGTGTCTTCCTGTGGAGCATTTAATAAAGAAGATTTTACATATTTTACGGTGTTGTGCTTCTCTATGCAATGCAGGCAGATCATGGCTAGTGGGAGGGGTCGGCAGGCTACTGTACAAAGCTTCCTGATAATATATCACAGCACCCTGCCTCAGAACTCCTCTCAATAACCCTAAGCTCTGATGCCAGCAGTGAACTGGCTTTTAGTAGGAGGTGTGCAAATATCAAAATGCCTGGAACTAATATAGATTGAAACTATTCTGTATACAAAGTATTAGTATATACACTTTTCTGCATTGCAGATAATGGTATCAGCCCTGAAGAAAGAATTATTATAAATCATATTCTGAAACGCGTTGGAAGTCCCCACCGAGGAGTGACCACCCCTACCCTTGAGTGTGTGCTCACTTTGGTTGGGGGATACCATAATCCCTCCAGGAAAGTTTTCTGTATCCGTGTTTTTATTATATAGTTTTCTACTCATGACTCTGTACAATGTTCTTTTAACACAAATTAACTTTCGATATTTTAATCTAAAAAAATAAAAGTTTGTAATTTTTAACATTTGTTTTTTGACCTTTCAAATTGTCTTAAAAATCCCACACCAAGGGGTCTTTTCTTTGATGGTACTTTCAAGGGATGATGGCAATTAACACCACTGTTTGTGAGGGTGATAAATGTTGACTGCACACGGTAATGCCCACATGTGATACTGAGCCTCCACGATTGAAAGATCCAAAATCCAATGAATGAAAGGGGCAGCCAGGGACAGTACGGCTGGGGAGGAAAGGACTAGATAATGCTGGAAGTCCTCTAACCAAGAAATGATGTGGGCACTTTTTGACTTGCTGCAGCTTCTAATGCACACTGGGAGCAGACATCTAAAAAAGGCACCAAACAGGGTCTTTATATATGCTCGCATACCACTCCCCAGGAGCCCAACATCCAGGAACTTCCTTTATGCAGATAGCACATTCAATGCATGAGGATATTATTGCCTCACCCACTCCCTTTTACTCAGTTTGGCCCCTCACTATGATGGACTGCCTCACTGCAAATATTAAGTTGTAGCGGTGCAACTTTAGGAACTGAAATAATTTGCACATAAAAGCTCCCTTCTACAATATAGGTGAGCATACATGCAGGCACCTATAGACTCCTGCGCCATGCCTACGTGTATCAACCAGATGGGACAGTGTATAACATTTCAGCGTTTGCCCTAACATAGGCATGGACAACCTGCCATTGGATTTTGGAGGAGTGACAAGTCTCATGAATAATTCCTTTAACAACTACAAGGTTGCAATTTGTATTCCTTTTTGTACACCATATCGTGCAGCTAGGATTGTCCCCTGACCGGTTATTGTTAAACAATATTCAAAGAGGAACTTCAGTCAAAAAAATATATATACTGTATAAATAAACACCTGCAGCATTTGGTAATCATATTTAGGGACTTAATTTTCAAAACATTCCTGTTTCCCACTGATTCTTCTATCAGCACAACACTCAGCTGTGCTTTGCTGGCAACCATTTTTTGCAAGACAGGCCATACATGGTTTGAATGTTGCCTAGTTCAGCAGGAACCGGCCGAGCTTCATACCATGTATGGGCAGGCTGAATGTACCCAGTTGATCAATCGATCAACTTGGGTACAACCAGCATGCTGGGTTTTACCTGCAATTTTCGCTAGCAGTTACTATAGCCACTAGCAATGATCACTGTCTTCTCCTGGCAGGGGGAAGCCGCCCCCGCCGGGAGAAGACAGTGATTACTGCTAGCAGCTATAGCAGTTTCTAGCGATAATCGCAGGTTAAACCCGGCATGCTGGTTGAAGAAGACAATAGCCCAGCAGGAGGGAGTTCCGCATCAACACTGTCTGTGTTAAAGGGGGAATTGAGCAAATTTCTTTCCTGCAAATTTGCTCCGTGTATGGCCGGCCTAAGGACAGCTGCCTACTCTTGATGCCATGTAAATCATGCGCCTGAGCACTAAGCACACAGTGTGACAAAGCCTATGTTTACAAGTTGCTATAGCAATCACAAGCAGAAGTTTGCTCCTACAGCTAAAGCAGCTTGTAAACAACAGGGAAGCTGTAGGCTGCCCACCTCCTCTGCCCTCTGTAATTTCGCCTGAAGATTCCTGAGATGTGTGAAGCTGATATCCCGAGTCCAATGGATACAGAGTTTATGTCATTTGCCTAGACAAAAAAAGCAGGAAGACATGTGGGCCAATTCAAAATAAGGTATTTGTAGATCAAAAAAAAATATTTTTATATCCAATAATGTTAAAGGAGGGAGAAAGATTTACTATCAAAATAGGCTGAAGGTCCACTTTAAAGCCCAGGTCCAGGCAAAAACATTTTGAGACTGTGCCCACACTGCATGGGTCACATGCTCAATTTCTCTAGGGTAGAGCAGAAAGCTTATACTCACCCAATCCTTCGTTCCCCTGGAAAATGGAACTCCCCCATGGTCCAGCAGTGAACTGCTCCTGGTCAGGGTGTGATGACATCAGTAACAGTACAAATACAGCCCCACTGCATGGGAAAAAAATGTTTTTGCTCGTAGTTGAGCTTTAGGTAAAATTGTAACCTTACCTAGACATGTTCTTCCATCGGATGTCATTTCATATCCTTCGTTACAGATACATTGGAATGATCCAATAACATTGACACACTGTCCATTTCTACATAATTGACCATTGAGCATGGCACATTCATCGATATCTGTAAGAAAAGAAAAGAAGTCAGAAGAGATATAAAAAAAACAAACAGCCTGTTGAAATGAGCCAGCAGGCTTTTCAAAATGGTCTTATTATGAAATATAATGTAGCGCCCAGCAAAATGTTATCTTACCATTAGATCATAATATATTTAATGAAAACTTACATGGTGTGAAAAGCAAACTGTATGAGTTTTATTCCACTCTGTGGGTAACAGCTACATTTTTATAAAATCAGAATCCAAAGTGAAAATGTGTTTTGACTGCAACCATAAAAGAGACACACTAGTCTACAAAATTTTAACGCTAATTTGTTATAGTCGTTTTTGTCATTAGAATAACATTATCCAAAAACAATAGAATGGGTCATTTCCTTTTACCTAATTAATAGCTGGATTATCTTCAAAGAGAAAATAGTATGCTGATTTCTGTGTAGGCGAAAAGAAATATTGGCTAGACTGGACGAAAGAAGGGAGCTCTTCCTGTGAGGAGCACAGAGATTGCTCTACCTCTGTGCAGAATTTTTAACCATTTACGTACAGTTGTGGATAGAAATATGTGGTCACCGATGTTTTCTGCAGGATGTGTGCATGTAGAGATAGTTTATATAATATAGAAATTCTGCTTTTAATGTTATGTATATAAATGATATATTCAGCTATGGTGAAAATTAACTTGTAGCCTAAAGTGACAAACTATCCTTTACATTAAAGCAGTAATACTTAATGGAGAGTGCACATATCAACTCCCTATAATACAAGAAAAGGGCAAACTTGTAGGCTTTTATCCCAAACGTCTTTAGCCTCCAGTTTGCACCTTTAGGATAAGGTATTATGTATTCATAGCTTGGTATAAACATATGAGAAAAATACCGGATGCACCAAGTCACACCGATTAGTGCTTAAATTGTACGTCCACCCAAAAGAGATTGGAATTGTATTAAAAAGCAAAATTTGCTGCAAATTCCTGCCTTAGCTACATCTATGAAAAAGCCATTGGTCACCGGGACCTCAAAAAACACCTACATCCCAGACATTAGGTAAAAAGAAATCTATAAACCTGTAGGGATTATACTGTATGCTACTAGATATGTTAAAGGTATTTATGTTTATTGTTAACAGATATGATTAAGATATATTCATATTAAAAACCCTTTAATTTTATTTCATATCCATTCTTATTAAAATTATTAATTCATTATATAAATTAATTTTCATCATAAAAATTAACTTACAAAAATGAATTTTCATCATAAAAATGAACTTACAAAAATACACATTTGCAACATATGCACAAGGTCCTAACGTGTCAAACCTCATTTAGCAAATTTTACAAAGAAATTATGTGTTGTGTGTTCACATATATCTAGATGGGTCTAGTCTGTCTAGCCTACTTATTCAGGACTACCAAACAGCCCCACAGCACTAAGGCTGGATTCACACTTGTGCGATCACAGACATCACATGTGATTTGCACCGCATTGCTGTGCAGATCACATGCGATGTCTGCGGGATGCAAATTCAGCCATACAAACTGTATGGCTGAAATTGCATCGCATTCCCACCAAAATGGTACAGGACCCTTGTTTTGGTTCGCACTGGAATCAGATCGCATGGGTGTTCACAACTGTGTGATCCGATTCCTGCACCATTTGACAGTTCGCAGATCTGCAAACTGATCTGGGGGTATCAGTAACTTTACAATGACACCCCCAGCGGTCCGCAGAGGACAGTGAGAACCAGTGTGCAATTCGAGTGTGATGTGGGAACAAGCACTGGATTGCAGGGCTTCCCACATCGCACCACTGTGAACCCAGCCTAACTGTTCATTTAGTACTATCTATGTGATAGATCTGCTGGTGCTGTATATGATTACTAGCAGCTGGCAGCTTTATTACACAGTCCCACAGTGCTAACTGATCATTCATAATCATAAAGGATAAATCAGCTTAGAGAGGTGGCAGGGGCTCAGTACTGTGCTGTAATCCCCACTTAGGAACACCCATACATTGAGCTTCAGCCTGGGGTAGAACTTTAAAAAAAAAACCTATATACATACTGCATGAATCTTGATGGGACTAAATGCTATGTGCACTGGGTCCTTTGGGGTATTCTACAATAAGCCCCTCTTCTTTCAATTACTAGTATATTCAATATTACACAATCCTCTGTCTTGGTAATGTTGCGTTTTCGTCTTGTTTTTTGCTAGACTCCACCCCCAACACAAGGGGATCCCAGGCTGAGAACAAGTTAAAAATCTGCAGTACCCCAATAGTTATTCTAAAAATGTATCACCCATACCATTTAACCCTTAAAGTGTATTTTTAGCCAAGGGAATGTTTAGGTTTTTCTCCTTTTTTGGTATCTGTGTTCTGTTTGGGAGAATTCTGTTTACTTCCTGTCCTGGAGACATAACAGGATGTGAGGAGGAATCTCTCCAAACTGTCATCTGTTAGACAGCTGTCACTTCAAAAAGTGTACTTAGAAAATTTCCCCTTACCTCCTTTTCTCATAACAACTGTAACATTTTCATTTGGTACAAATAGAGATGGTGCATCTCCGTACTTGGGACACAGACAGCAGTAAAAGCTAGCAAAAGTTCTGATTCTTCCCTATGCTGTCCAAATCTTCCTGAACCACTGAGCTGTCTAACTTATATTTACCCCATAAACTAATTGCTATCACTTAAAGTTATTTTATAGACTAAACATTTTTTACCTTAATGCATTCCTTGCATTAGGGTAAAAAAAGGTATAGGTAAAAGTATTGCCCCTCACCCTCCCAATACTTATCTGATACTCCAATACTTATCTGAGCTCTCACTTGATCCAGCAGTTTGCCCGTCTGCAGCGGCTCTCTGTTGTTACGTCCCAGTCTCAAAGGCTTTGGTGAGGCAGTGGGAGCCATTGGCTCACACTGCTGTCAGTCAAATCTTGTGACTAGGGAACGGGGGCCAGGGTCGAGCCGTACTGTCTGTGTTTATCGAGCCTGCAGGTATGCCACCATAAGAAGCGACTTCCTATGGTGGCACACCAAGAAGAGGAGGAGACAGAATTGCTTGTGGGGACATGAGAAGAGGTGGTTCAGGGCCTCTCTGCAATTCCATTGTACAGAGAAGGTAAGTATAAACCTGTTTTTATTGTATTTTGTTTTTTTAATTTTAAGCTTACAATCACTTTAATATGCCTTACTCTGCTGCATATTCAACTCATCTAGAATTAGGAGCTTCTATGCCACCAGTAGAGAGCACCTGCATTGAAATAATGCAGCACCAAGATCCCAACACCCAGATAAACTAGTTTGGCACAAGTCATAAATAACTGTTCATCCCTTACCTATACAATCATTGTTGTGTGACAGGATAAACCCATCGAAACAGCGGCAGTTGTAAGATCCAATTGTATTTCTGCAAGTCCCATTGCCACAAGGATCTCTTTCACATTCATTAATATCTGCAAAAGGAAAAGAAACAGTAAGACTCATTGGAAAGTACAGTATGTTTGAGACCCATGCTCAGATGCTGTATGCATTTCTATTCTTTAGTATATGTTATGTTTTGATAAAATTGATGTTTTGGTTAAATGCTGTGGCTTGAGAACTATGCACTTTGGACGTCTGTATTAATTGATTAAGCTGGGGCCCTGGTCTTCTCCACAGAAGGTTGGAACCCCTCTACCCTTTAATATTTGATGGACTTGTCTTTGAGCCATTCTGTAACTTATGACTGCTTGTATGATTACAGAGCCTATAAACTTCAACCAGTATTAATACTATTTGAAAAAGCTGGCTCAAAGCTGAAGATTTAGGTATGCATATTTATGTGTAGTTACATTTGTCTAGCTTGGACCAATGTAAGTATGCATGTGCCATACCTAGCTGATCCATGCGGAAGCTGGACATCACTGTAGTAGGCACCATTACTACAGTGATTGCTACTGGCTTCCAGCACCTTTGTCAAGCAATTACCCTACTGCTTAGAGAACACAGGAGGTTGCTTGCTTGGCATGGACATCATTCAGAGAACACTTTGTATTTGCAAAGGTGAAGACTGGGACGTCGCTAAGTATCAGGCTCAGCATTGGTGCCTTCTACAGCGACCACCAGATTCTATGGGGATCGGCACGGTATGGCACTTGCATACTTACACTGGTCCAAGCTGCATCAATGCAACTATGCAAAAAATATGTATACCTAAACTTCAGCTGTAACACAAAACTGAGATATCAGATCTAGATGAAGTTGGCAGCCAAGCAAAGCCCTTTTCCTCACACATACAGTGTATTCACTGTGCAATTTGTCCACAAATTTGGAAGCTCGGCATTTGTTACAAAAATGTGCTGATCTTTATTCCTTGATTAGCAATCAACCCCTTTATGGCCAACATTTTTTGATCTTTAGCCTTGGTTCACAATATTGTGAATTGGATGTGGATTTCTCCGCATCCAATTCGCATAGCAGGAGATTGTGACCAGCTCTCTATGGAGCCGGTTCACGCATCTCCACAGCGGCTCTGGTGCGAATTGCGTCTTTTGGTCAGTTTCAGGTCCGAATTCAGCCCAAAAATCATGCTGAAATCTGACCTGAAACGGTGAATGGAGATGCACCGGACCCCTGCTGTGAGCTGTTGCATTCTCCAGTGTGAACCCAGCCTTAATGAGATGTGAAATGTTTTGAATCTTTTGATGACAGCTATAAAAATAATCAAAGTTTCTTGTTCTGCAATACAGTTTAGATGCCTTTGCTTTTACCAAGTTTATATTGATCATTTAAAATATGCATGAAAGCACAGACAGGGTTTTTGGTACCCACCCATACACATAGTCTGATCATCATTGGTCTTAAATCCGTTGTGGCACACACAGTAATATCCCCCAACCTTATCATGGCACTCTCCATGGCTGCAGACATTTGGAATTTCCAGGCACTCATTGCGATCTGTACAGAGACAAAAGAGAAATGGTATATAAACAGATCTGTTCTGATTACATTACATGTAGATACATGAATAGCAGACAGACTAGTAACATTTTATGTCGCTGTTTATCTAGGTGTAAAGAATATGAATGGAGAAAATGAAATGTTAAACAGGCGTACTTAATTTGTCAGATAATGTCATCTTTCCTTCTTCCAAACAAATCTGATTCCCCCCAATCACTTTGTGTAAATATGCTCAGTTCTTCAATAATGAAATCAGAAATGTGGATCATGAGAATAAACATGTTGCTAATTTATGTTTAATGATATCTTCATGTCTTTGTTGTGATCAACAAGAATAATGAAGCGTTCCAGGGACCAGATGTGTGTTTTGTTTTTGGAGTTTTTTTATAAGAGGTTTAGGAAAACCAGACAAAGAACATTGGCAAAGAGCTTGGTTTAATTACTGGATCATGTTCCTTTGCATTGGGACAAAAAAAACCCTTAAAAACAGTAACAAATATTGTATTTTTCTCCTACCTTAAAACAATGACTGGATTGCTATGCAACTAAAGCCGGCCATAGACTAGAATCTTGGCCGGTTCAGCAGGGACTGATTCGAATCATGTATGGGCAGGCTGATTGTACACAAGTTGATTAATCAATCAACTTGGGTACAACCAGCCTGTCGGATTTTTCTACATACAGTCACTTGCAGCAGCTATAGCTGATAGAAGTAACCATTGTATTCTACCGGCCAGGAATGCTCCCCTCGTCCCCCACTGGCAGAACACAATAGTGCCGCAGGAAGCATTTCCCCATCAACACTGACTGTGACCTGTGGTGGATGGAAAAAAAATTGTATCATCTATGACCAGCTTGAAGTGGTGGTAAACCCCAGTCATGAAATTTGAACAAAACACATATTTCTGTAGTGTTTATTTGTCTCTCTCCAAAGCTCTAAGTGCCCTTTCTCTCTGGTGCTTCATTCTTATGTTACCAGCATGAGTCAGTTCTGAGAATTTTTCCTGACACACGACAAAAATTTGTGATGGGAAGGGAGGTAAGCACATAGCTTGTCTATTTAGAATACAGTTCTGCATGTCCCTTCATTCCTCTGCTTATGTGGAGGGGGGGGGGGGGTGTCCCTTTCAGAGGGCTCAGACACCCATGTGCTAGAGTCCCTACTGGTGAACATTGAGTAATGTGCTCCTATAATGAGTCATTTGAGTTGATTCATTTAAACAGAGAAAAGAAAATGCCCTGAAAAGCAAAGTTGTAGACAACAGCAACCAAAGAGAGCTGATAGGTTGCCGTTGCTAAGATCAACAACTCCACTTTTGTGCCTATTTTATTTTCTCTAGGTTCAATGACGCAGCCTTGCTAGAAATTATTTGTTTGGTGATGATAATAAATGATAACGCAAATGCCACACCTGCAGGCCTTTCCTGTCACCCATGAACATAAAGATGCACACCGCTCAGGCCAGAGGATGTGATAGACAGCTGACAGGCGCTCACCCCAGTTTGCCTCCGTGGATAGAATGTAGAAAGAAGAAGAAGAAGAATGGTGGCACTCCATAGCAATGTCCAAATCTTGAAATATTTATATAAATGTTGCCAGAAATACAGTGGTAGACATGTTTCACTCAAGACACTCAAGCTTCCTCATTACAATAATATACGCTACGGAGTGCCACCATTCTTCTTCTTTCTACAGTTACCCATGAAGCCTGGCCGGAATACTCCCCATGTATTACATTCCAGTGCCCTGGCTTATTTCCAGGACACAGCAGTCACTGGGCGCTTGCCCCCAGCATCACAGAGGCGAGCATGCTTCCTGATTTAAATGCTGTACATGCACAGGAGGATCTCTCCCATTACAGCAAAGACTCTCCAGTCTCACTACTATAGCTCCTTTTTATCTCATACTCTGGACTACAAAAAAAATAGCCATCAAGCAACCTTTAAGGACAAATAAAGAGATTTTTTTTTTTTTTGGGATGTTGGAATCTAAACACTGGTAATATTTTGGCCAGGGTTCATATGTTACAGGCCTACCGGTATGGCATTTTGAGTAATCAATATTTTTTACAAAGGTACAGTGTACAACCCCAATTCCAAAAAAGTTGGTACACTGTGTAAAATTTACAAACAGAATGTAATGATTGGCAAGTCTAACATAATCATAAACTCAGATATTATTCAAAATAGAAAATAGAAAACCTATTAAATGTTTAAACTGAGAAAATGTGCCATTCTAAGAAAAAAAATAGGTAATTTTGAAATTGGAACAGGGCAACAAAAAGCTTGTATAATAAATGATAAGACGCTGGAAGAACATTTTGCAACTAATTTAATTAGTTTGCAACAGGTCAGTAATATGACTGGGTATAAAAAAAAATCATAAAATAAAAAAATAAAATTCGCAAATCATTGCACTCTGTTTTATGTAGACTTTACACAGCATCTCAACTTTTTTTTTGGAATTAGGGTTGTAAATAAAAGCTAATCGTTGTAAGCCTCCCTGCTAAGTAGAAGATGTTTGAGTCGTGTATTCATTGTTCCATGTAGTCTTAGTAAAACAGAACAAAAAGTATAACTAAAGGCAAAACTTTTGTTTAGGTTTTAGATAGCGTAAAGATGGATTAGAACACCTATTAGGTTTTTATTGCTGTCTGTGTCCCCATTAAGAAGATTCACCCTCTCTGTTTGTCCTGTTTACCATTATCAATGAAAGTGAAAGTAAAAGAAAATCACAAATTTGGGGTTGTCCCCAGAGAAGTAGGAAATCTACCAATGGAGACACTAGGTTTGGTGACTTGGGGGGCCCAAATGGTTTTCCTTATATTGCAAGGATTTCCTCTGACTTCCTGTTTGGCTATGGGACAGGAAGTCAAGGGAAATCTCCGCAATGGGACACAGATGGTGAAAAAAAAAAATCTAACAGGGGTTTTAACTCTCAAAATGGAAAAAAAGGTTTTGCCTAAAGTTCTACTTTAACATAAACCTAAAGATAATCTATTAAATAAATCACAAAAAATTATCTCATAAGAGAATTCTATATTCCTGCAAGGTTTGCAATGTGCCAAGAACCAGCCAGGTTTGTTTCCCTCAACAGCTATCAAGTGAATGTGTAGAGAATGGCAGGAAGGTGTATGGACTGCCAATGTGATCAGCGATATTGTTCTTTACATCTGATAATTCATCCACTTTCCTGTTCCAGTAAGCTGCTTACAATAGTGGTTGAGAGAAGCTGTAAACATCTTTAAAACACCACCTCACTGTATTCCTGACCAAGTTTATAACAACACCCAATAGACAAAAGGTTTCCACGATAGTATTGGAGAAAGAGCCGAAACAAGAGGCTTGCCTCTACAGAGGAATGATAGCTGGAAAAATACAGTTTTTCCTTTACAGACTAGGAGTGAAATGAATTTCATCTT
Organism: Glandirana rugosa; assembly: GCA_018402905.1. Lineage (NCBI taxonomy): Eukaryota > Metazoa > Chordata > Amphibia > Anura > Ranidae > Glandirana > Glandirana rugosa. The sequence goes on from BLSH010472532.1 coordinate 16,046, forward strand.
TTAAGCAACATAGAGCCATTTTCTTTTGTGTTGATAGCAAAGCAACTTTTACTACACGGAGTTCTTCAAACCTGTTATTTCAAGTCTAGAGACCTGGGAAATGAGCCAGATGATTCCCTTAACTATCTGTTGTTGGTGATAAAAAGTGTACTTCTAGCCAGGTGAATGAAGACTAGTCCAAAAAATACTCTTTTTTGAATTGTAATCTGTGCTTGTCCGTAAGATGTGAAAGGCCAATGAATATTTCCAGTAATAAATCAACCCCCATTGTTAACTCATTTTAGTATAGATGTTCAGGGCCTGCTACCTAATAGGAAACATATCATTTGGCAAAATCAGAGCCTACTTAGCATGATCCTATGTCACTAAAAGAGAAGTGTACATCATTACTTTAAATCTTGCTGTCAACTCAAAATCTATCTGTAGCATGATCCTAAACTCACTACTCTTCAGGCAAGATGTTTTACTAGCATTGTAGAGACTAGTGGTAGTATCTCAAGATTGCTGAAAGGGAAATTTTCCTGTAAAATAGGCGTGTTGCTGTCAGTGCTGTATGAGCAATAAAACATGTGCCATGGGCATGTACCTAAGATAGGATAAGAGGAATTTGCATTACAGTAGAACATTTACATTAATTTTATTTTCCTTTTCGTGTTCATTTAAGATATTCTCAACAATGGTGGGAGGGGGTAATGGCTGGATCCTCCAAGATGAGTCACAAGACTCATTGCAACTTATCGTGTACTAATTATTTTTTCCTTTAGGGCTTTGATTGTTAATAGTGATACTAAATATATAAACACATAGCATATTGTCTCTGGTGTCTTCTGGTTTTAAATGCCCAATAATAACATAACATAGTTAGGATAGAGACAAATAAATACAGAAAGTGTCTCACTAATGGCATACACTATATGGTCAAGAGTATTGCCTTTATACACACATGAACTTTAATGGCATTCCAGTCTTAGTCCGTAGGATTCAATATTGATTTGGACCACCCTTTGCAGCTATAACAGCTTCAACTCTTCTGGGAAGGCTGTCCACAAGGTTTAGAAGTGTGTCTATGGGAATGTTTGACCATTCTTCCAGAAGCGCCCAACCCCTGAAAAACAACCCTACACCATATTCCCCCCTCCATCAAATGATTTGGACCAGTGCACAAAGCAAGGTTCATAAAGACATGGATGAGTGAGTTTGGGGAAGAATGGTCAAACGTTCCCATAGACACACTCCTAAACCTTGTGAACAGCCTTCCCAGAAGAGTTGAAAAGAGCTGTAAACGTTGGGCCAACTCAATATTGACCCCTACGGACTAAGACTAGGATGTGTGTGTAAAGGCAGGTGTCCCAATACTTTTGACAATATAGTGTATATCTAGGACTGCATAGACTTGAGCTGTAGTTTTGATCAACTTTGTATAACAACTGAAAAAGATAATTATGTCTGTAGAGATAAAATGCTGCAGTGTTGTTTAAGAAAATGACCATCTAGATGTGTTAAAAAAATAGTGTGAAGATGTGAAAATAATTTAATTTATACATAGTTTTCTATAAACAAATGACAAGCATGAATAACCATGACACCACAACAAATAAGCTCATATAGCCTCAAGGTCCACTCAAAGAGCACCATCCCAATAATTTTTTTCTACCAAGCATTCTGCAATGCACTATCAAATGATTTTTCTTTTAAAGTGCATGTAAACCCCAATATGTAACCCCCATATATTTCACAGTATACAGTTTTCTTGAGAAAAAATATTTTTGTAAATCTATTGCCAAGTTTCTTCTCTGGAGGTCCTTCCATAACAGCAATTCCTCATAATTAGCAGCAGCTTTGTCAGCCTGCAGTGTGAGCTCTTTCAGTTGGCCATTGGGCTGCCTATCTGATGAATCTGATGGGAAGCCCAACAGCCACCTGAAGGAGGTTGCACACCAGGCTGACAATGCGGCTACCAATAGCAAGGCAGCTGCTTAGCTTTGTCAGCTTGCAACAGGAAGTGATGTTACTGGCAGGAGCTCCAGGTAAGGCATGTTGCAACACATTTACAAAAAACCTATTTGCTGAACAAAACTGTATACAGTGAGATATGGTGCCAAACATTAACAAAAGGTACCACTGAAGGTGAACTTGTATTTCCACTGCCATGGATGCTTTGGCTACAAGGGGCCAATCTTAATCTACAAAATGCAAGCCAATAATAGAAGAAGCCTCATTATCACCAAATTCTTTTGTAAAAACGTGATTACACAGAGTACAGTGTACTGGAAACACCGCCTACCAGACCCTGATCTACAATGGGTTTCATACTGGTAGAGGTCTCTGTGGAATAAAGCTCATTTAAGAAAAAAAGAACACTTGTGGCGACTGGGGCTCCTGTGATTCTTGGTGATGCCAAACATACTAAAAAGTAGATTTTGGGTTTACATATACTTTAAAAATGTACATAAGTGAACAAATTAAATTAATCCAACATATACATAATCAAATATATATATATGGTGCCAATATAATAATTCAATAAACAACAAAAATAGTGTACATAAAAAAGCCTTAGAGAGTGCTCCAAAAATGTCATCATCTTACACATTTAAAGGGGATATTATTTTTTTAATTTTTGGGGGAACTCTCTTTTTGTATGGACACATTTTTTTGTTTATTGGATCATTATTATTGGCACTGTATATATATATATATATCATTATGTATATGTTGGATTAATTCAATTTGTTCACTGATTCAGCGCAACACAAATCATGTATATTAAATTTAAACTACCATTAGTGAGCCTGGAGTTCTGCTTTTATATTATATGAATAGTAAGAAAAGAAAACACAAAAAAAACAACAACAGTAGAATGAAAAAGAACAAAATGAATGGCAATCTGACAAGGATAAGATTGTTTGAATAACATTACAGAAGTGGATGCTGTGAAGTGAACTCAGGACAAGTTTATTCAGTACAGTTGACTATGTTACATAATGTCTCACCGACGCATTGTCCTGTGGGTGTGAACTTGTAGCCAGGTTTGCAGTCACAGCGGTAGCTCCCCGCTGTATTAACACAGTCTGCATTCCTCTGACACACTGGGCCATTCTGGCATTCATCAATATCTGCAACAAATAAAAAATATCTTATCTTACTCCTCTCCATAAACAGTAAAATGGGGTGCAGGAACACATTAGAAAGAGTTGAAATGGCTGACATCCTACATAATGATTTTTATCCTACCCAAATATCTGCTTTGCAGATCCACAAGTAATAATCTACATTATTGCAGCATTCTGCTTGAAACAGATAACAAGTCATTCATTATTCATCCAGGTACATGGCTAAGATCACAGAACCTGACCTATTGCCTCTGTTCTGCAGGGAAGTCCTAATATGTACCGCACTGTGTTACATCAAACATTTCTGTAGAGGCAAGTGGAATAAGTATCCTGTTTATCGTCCTTTGGAGTCCTGTTTGCTTTCACAGTTAGGGCATTTTCCCCTCTTTCCACAGTGACTGCTGCTCTGTCTGTACAGAAACTTTATGAATGGCACCATTACCCCCTGTAAGCCTCGGCCGTGTTTACAGATTGGCAAATATGCAACCGGTTTATTTACAGCATGGGATCTTAGAGTTTTAAGTTTCGGATTTTCACAGCTAAGCAGTTGTTGATTTGATAGTGATAGGTGAGGTTTTGTAAGTCTTTTGGGAAAACACACTGTGCTTCTTTTTACTATAAGCTGTATGTTCCAGCACCGCTCCTTGTTGGGTGACCGATCTGTTCTGCGTGATGGCACAGAGACAGTAGTATATGTGGCATTAAAATAACCACTGAGGCACTAAGAAGCCTTCTTCTGCTAAATGAAAGATACACCAAGTACAATAAATCATCATCATTTATTTAAAGCTAAAATGTTCATATGATGGGTAAACCTGCACTTTTTCTATAAAGGGATCACAGGGATTGATTTACTAAAACTGGAGAGTGCAAAATCTTGTGCAGCTGTGCATGGTAACCAATCAGCTTCTAACTTCAGCTTGTTCATCTAAAGCGGTTGTAAACCGCTGGGTGCCTTTTTTTTTCAGGCCTGCAAGGTAAATCCAAAATGTGCTAGTATGCCTTGTATACTAGCACATTATGTGAAACTTACCTGAAAACAGAGCACTCCAGCGATGCACTGTCACCACTGGAGGCCGCTTCCATCTTCACCTGTCTTCCTTCTGGGGCCGCGGACTTTGGCTGTGTGACTGACTAGAGCTGTGATGACGGTGGAGCCACCGTTTACAGCACAGGATTCTGAAGGAATGGCCACCTCCGGGGTGGCCGTTCCTTCAGAGCGCATGCACCAATGACATCATCAGTTGCATATATAGTACATATCTCCTAAACTGTGCACGTTTAAGAGATATTTACAGTAACTATAGGTAAACATTATTATAGGCTTATCTATAGGTACAGGCAAAGATTAAAATTTACAACCACTTTAAGCTTGGAAGCTGATTGGTTTTTATGCAGAGCTGCACCAGATTTTGCACTTTCCAGTTTTAGTAAATAAACCTCAATGTATCAGCATTTTTTTTTCCAACTTTTTCTTTTAGATGCAATTGCAGTAGCAGAATGTTGTACTTTATTAGCCACTAATCAATGCAGAAAGATTGGGGTATGAGTGATACCCTTAATCAGCTAACTTCTATACTTGGAATACGCCCGTATGCTAGATAAGTGTTACATGAGTATGGGTGCACAGCCATTAATGTCTATGTATGGAATTTATATTGGGCAAGAGTCCTTAAAGATGCAAGCTTTTGAAACATGTTAGGCTTCTGTGTTAGAATAACTGACAAAGAACATGAAGGCTGTAGGCAGGGCAGAATGTGACATCTACATGCATAGTCACTGTTGTGTGGAATTATACTAAAACAGTGGCTATATGTTTCTCAGTGACATCCTATAAAAGGATTGAGAACACAAGCCCAGGTGCCAGTTTGGCTGCAAGCTTCTTCTGTGAGCGCAACACTAACTTTCACTAGTGGATTCCAAACTGCTTTGTAACAGGGGGACTTGAAATATCACCATGCTTAATATTATTTCCACTGCCAAGCAACCTCCCTGGAGATGAAAGAAGCGATATTTACAATGTTTAAGGTTTGTGTAATAGCTGTGTCTACAAAATTAAGTGGCATAGCAGAGCTTGGATGTGGTCCCTGTCAACCATTTGAGAAAATGCATTGTGCTGTGTATAAGAAAACCAACTAAATGTCTTTTTTACCTTCACAGATGAGTAACTTGTCATTGTAGAAAAATCCCATTGGACATTCACATCGGAAGCTTCCCACCATGTTTATACAAACTCCATTCTCACAAACACCAGGAATTTCTCTGCATTCATCAATATCTAAGGGACAAAACCAGACACATTAGTTATAACACTCTACACCCTACACAAGTAATTTACTCTTCGTGCTATTAAATAGTCAACTTACCAACAGGCAGCCCAGTGTAGATATCGATGACAAAACCAGGACGAGCACTTCCACAAAGTCCAGCAAATTCATCTGCAAAGGAAAATGATTAACTTAGAGCTACCTTTCTCTGCTTTCACAATATAGAATGAACCCTTGTTCCAAGAGCTTTCATGTTCTTTGGAGAAATTATTGAATAAATCAATAAAAAAATTTGAATAATCATCAAAACTCCTATTCCACTTTTGCAGGCTTATTCCTATTGTATTAGGGACTAGCGATGGGTTTGGGCGTGTTCGGATCAAACCCGCCAGGAAGCCGGCACTGCACACTGCCAATCATAGGCAGCGTGTGTATGTGTAGCTGCCGGTCGGGAAATGTCTATGATTAGAGGTGTGCAGTGACGGTTTCCTGGCGGGTTCGATCCGAACACGCCCGAGTCCATCACTATTAGGGACCAGTGGTCACAATATTAGAAGCTCTATCATTGGATCATTGATGGTCCTGAAATATGCAGCCACACCATGAAGCAGTAAGGGAAAGCAAATCAATTAACTTCCAATGCTATCCAGCAAACAGTCCGAATGTGTAATAAGTTCATTAAGTTTACCTTAATCTGACTTCTGTGTGATCCATTTCAGCAAGGTGGTCACAGACAATCTAATGGTGGCAGGAACAGGGCAGTACCACTGTGCTTCTTTGTGCCTGTGCTGTGTTTCCTCAATTACCAATTTCACTAAAACTGCCAATGCAGATTTGAATGTCATTGATAAAAGTGAAAAGACTCTTAGTATCGACTTTTGCTTTCATCAGGCAGTATATGAAAGATAGAAAGGAGCTTAAAGGTCGTGAGTTTTGGATCAGCTCTTGTGCACCACAAGCAGGGGGTTCTCCAGGTTATTCACAAAGGGGTACTGATGCACTACAGCTATGCTTGGATAATAAACTAAAATATTGATCAGGTTGTCTGTGCTCCTTGTAGTTGTCTCAAGGTTCAACTTTTAAGGTTCACAGGAGGCTTTCTACAATGATTCTGTAATTGGCGTTATAGCATCTCAAGCAGGCACGTTCCAGGATCACCAGATTAAAAGTCAATAGGGACAGGGGTAGGCTATTGCAAAATTCTGATTGGTACAAAAACTGAAGTAGAAAATAGGCAGACTAAGCTCCCTGTATGAATTTCAAGGTTTCACTTTTTATTTTGACATGCATGTACATATAAAGTAATCCTGCATGAGAGGTAAAATCATGACCTTCCCATTGCAGCCTTGCTTCTGAAAATGCTAATCTCTTGTTGTTATACTAATCAACTGACTTGAGTACTTCCAGAGTCATTGACCTGGAACAAGCACATATGTTAGGAAAGCTGGAAAATAGTCAGAAGTCCTTGTCTGCATGCTTTTTAGATAACAGATTCAAAGTATTCAAGCAAGAAGTTTAATAAGGTGTCTTATGTTCTAGCCCATTCACTGTATACCCGGAGATTCTGGCACTTGAAAGCTCAACAACTCTGCTTTTAGCAATTCTAATCCTTCTGGCAGTGACAATCATAAGTTTTAAAGGCTATTTGGTTACATTTCAAGCCCATGATTAATAATGTGTTCCCATGCAAAGCAAGTGTAGAAAGGAAGTGTATACTAACAACTTACAAAGCCATCCACAACACGGCCCCCAGCTACATTCACTAACTTACTCCCAAAATACCAACCTACTCGTCCTCTTCGTTCCTCCCAAGACCTCCTGCTCTCTAGCTCACTCATCACCTCCTCCTACTCTCACCTTCAGGACTTTTCCCGAGCCTTTCCCATCCTATGGAACTCCCTACCCCAATCTGTCAGATTATCTCCTACTCTGTTTGCTTTTAGACAATCCCTGAAAACCCATCTCTTCAGAGAAGCCTATCCTTCCTTCACCTAACAACTGTACTTTAATCTTCTCCATCACCTCCTCTCCCACAGCTATTACTCTTTGTATCAGTTGACCCTCCCTTCTAGATTGTAAGCTCTAACAAACAGTGCCCTCAGATTCCTCCTGTATTGAATTGTATTGTAACTGTAGAAATAAGTGAAGCGCAATATTAAATTAAAACATCTCTCTTATACCTCCATTAACTGCCACCTTCGCAAAGGGTATACTTTCTGAAATAACTGATTATAATAAAGTGCATATGAGCTGAATCAACGTGCAAAAATATTCTGTGCAAAACATGGATATGACATACTTAATACAATTACATATAATAAAGAATCAACGTGCATCCAACATAATTTATATTGATATGTGAAAGTGCAAGTGCTATAGCCAGACACTCCCACTGGCTGTAAACAATAATTTCAAAAAATGTCCTTTAAAGTGCAAGTGAAAAAAGTCCTGCTCCGCAGGGATGATGATTATCCAAATCAGCAAATGTGCAGGGTGATGTATACAGTGCTCCAAACAAGAAATCGTGCACACCTCATTCCACCTTCACATTCTTCACATCCTGCACAGACCCCGATTGAGCCTGGAATCCGTCACTATAGCAACCAGCGACACCGCCTGCACGGAGGCCTCACCTGGCTCCTGAGGGGCCACGCCCCTTACACTGCTTGGCCACACCCAGATTCTGCTGTGCTGCCGCCCACTACTACAAACTCTTCTCCTGAGCCGACATCTCTGACTGGCCCTTCTTTTTAACATATGACGATACAACACTGCTGAGGTCCACCTGCGGAGTAGGATATATACCCCAGAGGGGACTGCGCTACTAGACCCAGTGGGGTCGCTCCTTGAGGTGAGCAGCTAGTGACACCGGGTGGTGGAAAGAGGTGTGCACGATTTCTTGTTTGGAGCACTGTATACATCACCTTGCACAGTTGCTGATTTGGATAATCATCATCCCTGCGGAGCAGGACTTTTTTCACTTGCACTTTAAAGGACATTTTTTGAAATTATTGTTTACAGCCAGCGGGAGTGTCTGGCTATAGCACTTGCACTTTCACATATCAATATAAATTATGTTGGATGCACGTTGATTCTTTATTATATGTAATTATTTTAAGTATGTCATATCCTGTTCTGGAGGAATTAGAGTCCTTGCCAGACCCTGTAAGATGGTCATCAAAAGGAGTTAAGTACCTGTGTCATATTGTTGACGCCAGAGGCCTTAAATCTTTCCAACAACTCCAGCAGAAGTTTGATCTTCCAAACTCCTATCTATTCTTTTATTACCAGTTAAGGCACGCTATCAGGACACAATTTGGTAAACTAGATAATATACTTCACATGCCTCCCCTAGAAAAATTGCTCAGGGATCCAGCCAATACTAAACTAATTTCAACCTACTATATGGCCTTAGCGTCAGACACTAACCCCCGATTTCGTATCGCACAAACTAGGTGGACGAGTCTAGATATACAGATCACAGAGGAGGACTGGGCAGAATTTTCTGACACCTTCAAGTCATCAGTAATATCATCCAGAGATCGAGTGATCCAAATTAAAGTTTTTCACCAGTCCCATCTCGCCCCACACAGACTTTATAAAATGGGTCTGTCATCCACGGATACGTGTTTTAGGGGATGCGGCCGACAAGCAGATTTCCTGCACTGCTTCTGGTCATGCCCGATAGTACAGCACTTCTGAGTGATATTGGCTCATTCATTTCGGCAGCCTTGGGCCTCCCCAATATTATTAACCCCAAGAACTGCCTTCTGGGGATTTTTGGGGATCTGTCACTGTCTGCTTCAGCAAAGAGACTCCTTAGAATCTTATTCTTCTACGCAAAGAAGTCCCTTCTGCTGACTTGGAAGAGCTCACAGACTTTAAATAAAAACCTATGGCTGAAATTGGTAAATGAGGCACTACCCCTATACAAGATCACCTTTGATCTTCGAAGACGGGGCAGGGGATTTTATAAGATTTGGGGCGGATGGCTAGCCAGTCCACTTACATTATGTCCCACCATGCCATAGGGTACAATGCCGCTTAGTCTGCTTCAAGCCAACGCCGACCCGTTAGGCATGTTACAAATTTCTATGCATTATGCTATACATCTGTAGAAATGTATTATGACTTATTAAGATGTGTCTGAATGCCATTGGTAGAAGCTGTAGTTGGGAAAGACTCTGTTAAATTTACGAAAGTGATTCTCGGGTCTGAAACCCGAAGGTTTGTTGTAGGGTGTTCTTTTTTGTATGTTTGTATGTTTTTATACTCAATAAAAATATCTTTAAAAAAAAAAAAAAAGTATGTCATATCCATGTTTTGCACAGAATATTTTTGCACGTTGATTCAGCTCATATGCACTTTATTATAATCAGTTATTTCAGAAAGTATACCCTTTGCGAAGGTGGCATATTGACTAATATTATTTCACGTATACTCGACTTAGTTGCACGTTTTTATAAGACACGTTTTGTACCTATACTGTATGAAAAAAAAAAAAAAATTTCTATAAAAATAACTCATATTTTTGTATGTTTGTATGTTTTTTCTTGTGGGATGTTGTTTGGAAGCCCAAAGTCTGGGCTCTTAGTGAAAGCATTTAAATTGTCTCAGAAAGGGTTGATGTCGAAGATGGTTACCGTAAGTCTGTGTAGAATTATTCAGTATTATGT
>BLSH010472532.1:36546-50203 GCA_018402905.1 Glandirana rugosa
CCAACGTAAACTATCCGTGACCACTCCGACGTAACTACCCGTGACCACTCCGACGTAACCACCCGTAACTACTCGACGTAACTACGTAATAAAGACAATTTGGGGGAAACAACGATAATTGTAATTTAATACAATGGTGGAACATAGTATAAACAGAACGAAGGATTGTAGTTATAGGCAAGATTTTGGTCCACTCGTACCTACCACTCGACCAAGCCACCAAGTTACCCGGTGAACTGACCTGACTGTGCATGGTAGCCAATCAGCTTCCAGGTTTTATTGTCAAAGCTCAGACAAGCTGAAGTTAGAAGCTGATTGGCTACCATGCACAGGGGAGGGCTGGCAGCCTTAGGCCTGGGGGGCAAGTCCAGTCAAGTGGCCCATTGAACCACCGAACCAGCTCACCATCCATGCTCACCTGGTTTTAGAACGGATATTGATGTTAGGAAGCAAGACAAATATGATACAAGGTGGTAACATAATTTAATGTTAATAGCAACAAAGGGGGTTTAACAGAAATAATGCATCAATGCAGCTCATCAATGCCCACCAATGCAGCCTCACCAGTGCCCATCAATGCAGCCTCACCAGTGCCTATCAAATGCAACCTGATCAGTGTAAGTTAGGGTGGCCTGGGGGGCAATGGCAGGTAAACTGGGCAATTTACCTCTGTACATGCTTTCAAACCAATCATTTTAGAAATGCTTAGTCTAGAGGCTAAAGTATTTCAATCAAATAAGCAGAGGCCAATTTTTAGGCAGTCATTCATGAGAGCTCAGCCAAAAGATGGTCACACAGATTAATGCTTATAATATATACTACTAAATTAGTATTGTATTTTTATTGTATTTTATATTATTACTTATACAACTGCTTTGACTCTCCCCCCACTGTAGTGGCTGGTTAGTATCCACCTAGACTGCCTATATCTGTCTGAATTCCAACAGAGGGCCAACTCTTTCATAACTTTGCTGCCTGAAGCAGAGAGATCTGATCTGCACTTGTCTGACCAAACCAGGCTTTGCCAGTAAAATGTATCTACTTGTATAAAAAAAAAGCTTATCTGATAAAGCAAAGAACAGAGTATACACATATGTGACTTAAAATGTTTCAGACAACATTAAAGTATATATATATATATATATATATATATATATATATATATATATATATATTTTTGTAAGTGATCAAATAATATCTGTTCTCAGCTGCATAAGAAGCTTAGAGAGCTAGGGGTGGACAAACAGCAGCATGTTGATCTTTCTAGTGAATGGCTGTGCAGGGGGCGTATCAGCAGAGGTCTTTGCCATTGGAGGATAGGCAGACTGTGCCCCCAGCACAGGCAGAAAACTAACCCCATAGGGAAGGATGTGCTCTTGTGCCTACCATGGTCAGTTTGAAATAGGAAAGCAGAGAGACTGGAGGGATCACCAGGTATTTTACACAAAGGAAGCAATACAAAGAGAACAGGATACTTTTTAAATCGAGTACATGGTACAACAGGCACATATCAGGAATAAAAAATATTACAATTAATAGTTATATACTGCAGTAAGAAGGTAGCAATACATTTTTCAAAAAATGAAATGGCTTACTCGAATTCACTGGAGGACAATGTTCACAGGGGTTTCCCCAGGCCTTCCCAGGTGCACAACAGCATGAAGCCTTGGACACACCAACACCAATCTCAACACTGCAGGACAGGTCTCCATTATCTCCACGTGGCTTTGCCACTAGGTAGCAGTTGCCAGACCGAGTGTCTTTAGAAGAAAAATTATACAATATTATTTTAGCTTTTATTTTACAAATACACTTCATACATGGATCTACTAGCATAAATTACAAATGGAATGCTTATGTACTGCATGTTTTAAGCATATAAACAAATATATTAATAATACTTTAGTTTTCTGACCTAGTAATTCTCAATTCTGGGATTTCTACTCCAAAACCAGGAAAAAGAAACAAACTTCTTATAGCAGCAACTTGACCTATTCCTATTCGTAAAGCAGACCATATCACCTAACCTCCCCTGTACCTGACCTCTAACATTTACCATAACCCTTTAAATAACAAACATAATACATTAACCTTAACTTAAGTTGGCCATACACTAGTAGAAATTTGCTATAAAAAAATTTGTTTTAAAAACATTTGTCTCTAATCATTAGTGGGGCCAGATCAACCTTCGTTTTCAACCACAGTGACAATAAAACTAGGATTGTGGTTTTCGTTCAAGAAAGTCCATGCACCCCAAAATTTAATATTAAAAGTAAATGTTTTTAAAGTACTTTCAAACTATATTTGCCGTTCAAAAATCTGTGCATGACAAGCTTTAGCCTTCAAACTAAAGCCTGGTACACACTTTTTTTTTTCTGTTCAACCCAGCGGGTTGTATGAAAAAAAAAACTGTCAGCTCCGGTGGGAGCCACTATATTAACTATGCAAAAATTAGTATAGTGATCTAGGCCTTTGGCTGAGAGTGCTGATCGGGAGTAGGTGGGCTGCTGGTTTTCCAGCATGCACGTCCGACAGAAGCCAGCCAAGCAGCCGGCTTCTGTCGGACAGACCGACATACAAACGAGCCGAATGTCAGTTGTTTCTTTTTTAACCGGTAAATGTCTCCTGCAGTGGTGGTCGCCCCCCTAATCTATGTGCCCAGCCCCTAAGCTACACGCAGGGCACCAGACACATGGATTTCAATGGGTTTTTTTTAAAACACATGATTAGAGCCTGAGGCTCTAAATGACTTAAAAAAAGGGTGGGCTCGGGGCGCAGAGCAGAGCAAATTATTATTGGATATTGTATTCCTGATTCTCCTCCCGGTCAATCAGGAAATGGGTCTTAAGACCCGATTAGCTGAGAGGAGAAGTGATCGTATTGGCCGCCGAGGGAAGGAGGAGGGAAGCCACAAGGAGGAAGTTGCTATGAAGCCAGAAACGCAAGGTGAAGCCGCCGAGGAGGAAGCTGCCACCAAGGAGGAGGAGAGACAGGAATGAGCAGAAGTTGCCCACAACCTAGGTGGGGTAAGTGCGGGGCTAGTGGAGGTATGAGCGAGCGATGAGGGGGGGTGGGGGGTTTGACTGAGCGAACAACCAGTGGGGTTCGTTGGTGGTGGCGGGATGTCTTGTTTAAAGCTCCCCTCAAAATATACATCTGCCACTCGTGTCCTGACATTCAGCCTGTGTGTATTCGCCTTTAACCATGACAGGAAACTTCTTCACAAACTGCTAAATAAACATATCTTTACTTTTTTACTTGCCAAAGAACTGATAATCTGTACAGTCACTAATCTTGTAATTTAAAAATGTCTGCACAGCCAGACAAGATACCATGCAATATAAAAAAAAAATCACATTTTTCCTTTTACTATTACTAATGTGTAAATCCTGATATAAATGTACATGCACTGATAAAAGGATCATACCGACACATCCAACTCGAGTGGGATTTAGTTGAAAGTCTGGTGGACACTCGCAATTGTAGCTACCAGGAGTATTCAAACATGTCCCACTAATACAGGTGGTAGGATCAGCACATTCATCAACATCTGTAAGACAAGAAAACATGCATCATAAAACATTTTAAACAGCTGTTTTAGCATGCAATCAAATAACCAAATCACCAAACGTGCTGACAACATATGTAATACATGAAATTAGGTAGACTAACTGATGAAAATAAAATAGAACAAAATAGCAGAGCGGTGCAGCAATCAAAGTTAACACTGTTACTTGAGGTTACCTCACCTTACCTTATACTCAATGTATATGGAATTACAGACAGGGCCACTGCTATCCAAAACTGCCAGGCAATGTCTCTGCTTTGGCCTTGTAAAGTGTGAAAATTCTGCACACATGGTGGTTACATATGTCTCATAAGAACTGTAATCAAACTAGGATTCAAATCTGAACATATTAAAGAGAACCTTGCAATATATGCAACTCCCTCCTTGTTGGCCTACATCTACACAGGTTATCCCCCCTTTAGTCTACCATGAATTCTGTTGCCAATCCCATCCATATTACCAACCATCTTTTTCCGCTCCTGTCTGTCAATCCTTCCTTTGCCCAACAAATAAAATTCAAAATACTATCAACATGTGAAGCCTTCCACAACTCTGTCTCAAGCTACATCACCAACCTAGTCTCCAAATATCTTCCAAATCATTCTTTCTCTCCCCCCAAGACCTCCTCCTCACCTCCTCCCATGCTTGTCTCTAGGCTATCTCCTACTCTGTCCACCTTGAGAAAATGAAAATTCATGTCTTCAGGGAAGCCTATTTAGCATCTACTGAAGAGCATAACTTTTTACTTTATCCTCTCTATCACTCGTCCTTTCCCTTTTAGATTGTAAATGCTTTTAAAGGGGTTGTAAAGGTAAAAGGCTTTTTACCTTAATGCATTCTCTGCATTAAGATAAATAACCTTTTACTGGTAGAACAGCCCCTAGTACCCCCTAAATACTTACCTGAATCCGATCTGGATCCAGCACTGTGCATATCTGCAGCAGCTCTACTCCCCAGTCCCTCCTCTCAGAAGCTTGTCTGAGAGCAGTGGGAGCCATTGGCTCCTGTGGCTGTCAATCAAAACCCATCAGCAGGGCTGAGCCAGGCTGTGTGTCTGAACAGACACAAGCGGCTGGCTCAGGATTGAGCAGGCATGAGTGCCCCCATAGGAAGTGGCTTCCTATGAGGGCACTCAGCATGGGGGAGGAATCCAGGACTGGGGACCCTAGAAGAGGTGGATTGGGGCTGCTCTGTGCAAAACCACAAAGCAGGTAAGCATGACATAAATAGAATATTTGTAATGCAGTTTACAACCGATTTACAGCATGTTATTATGTTTCTGAAATAACATATACAGTCAACCCATAACTTGTATGTCCACTGTCTTCTAACAAAGATTTCAAAATCATCTTACCTGTACAATTGCCTCCACTTCTATCCAGCTCGTATCCTATGTCACAATCACATCTAAAGAGACCAGGGAGATTCTTGCAGGTACCATAGACACAGATGTTGGGCAGTGCACATTCATCAATATCTGGAAATAAAATATCATCTTTATATTAATATGTTATCTATAATAGCAGAATACTGTATCTCCTAAATCTAACTAAAATACTATTAATCATGCTTAGCTTTTATTCTACTGGTAATGGAAGGATGATAAATGGCAGAGAGCATAGTGATCTCAAATAAACACACTGACTACAATGTATGCAACAATAATCATGTTACACAATTTTAACAAAAGTGTTAGCATGGTCATTGCAGCATATTTTTTTTTCATTTTGAAAAGAGTAGGGAAGAACAAGAAACCCTTACCTACTCTAACTAAACCACAAAAAAGTTGGCTATACATATACTTTGAATATGTCTCTCAACTACACAAATCAAGTTAAGGAGCACTTATCCACTGCAACATTGGGAATGTTCACTAAATAACTAAACTTTTCAGAGTTTGATCTTCAAAACAAAATCATGCTCCTCATATTGCTAGCTTGCTTCATGTTTTGGTTACTCCACCTTCACATGTTTTTCCATCAATGCTTGGTAAGAATCCCATATCGCAGTCACATCGGTATCCACCAGGGGTGTTGAGGCATTGTCCATTTCCACACAGATTCACATTCTCGGTGCACTCATCAATATCTGTTAAAAAAAAGCAGACAATGTTAAAAAAAGGCATTTTCTTTAAAAAAAAGCCTTTCACTGGTGTTGTAAATAAGGATGGGGTGAAATTGTAACAGGAATACGTTATGTGCTAGCAGTAGACCGGCATAATCAAACTACCAAACCTAATTTTTAATACAGCTGCTAATCTTTCTTAATGACCTCATCTAAAGATAGCAGCCACCATGAAAATGGAGATTACAGAAGCACCATGATAACATTAAACAGTCTGTTTCAAATATGGTATGTTACCACCATAGACTTAAAAAGCATGCAACAAAAGTAAGTTCAGAACTATGCAAATGATGTAATACTGTGTTTAATTTTTTTTGTTTATTGCATTACATTTACAGTTCATTTTCTTAGTGAACCTGTCACAAACCCAAGTGCTCCAACTAGGAATATATGCAACCATAATAATTTATAAGTTTACTATAGTTGTATCTGGCTTATCATTTGCTAAAGTCTGTGCTATGCTATGAGTGCTTCAGTGTTTATACCAATTCTGTCTTTCTGACAAGACAAGAATTAGATACTCATCTATTCATGCCATCCCTGGCATTTATCTCATCCCTTAGCCAAGCAAGTATGCACATTCTCTTTACAAAAGACTCAACTGTCAGGAGCTTGCGTTTGATGGAGACTTCAGTAATTCCTTTATGATTATAAAACAGCTATTCTCAACTAGGGTTCCTTCAAAGGTTTCTAGGGCTTTCTTGAATTGTGATGGTGTCGGCGTAGTTCCATGGCTAACCTTACTTGGCAAAACCAACAGTATGAGTTGCAGTCTTACTACCACCAATGTATGGGGCATTTTCCCCGCTGACCCCCAATGAATTGATTTTAACAATTGTTCTCCCAGGTCTGAAAATTATATTGGAGGTTCCTCTAAAGTAAAAAGATGTAGAAATGCTACAATAGAACTATGGTCTTTTTTTTAAATTCATTTTAATGCTTACTGCATGTACCCTAATGAGCACCTAACACTGACATACTGTATATTTATTCATCCTAAAGTTATATGAAATGATGACTGAAAATGGGTTTGCTATACTGGCCATTGTAAAACATAAAAAATGTTGACACAAACAAATTAAAGCTGACCAGGAAAGCAGCTAAATACACAGATGAAATACCTATGCATATGGTGACTGTTACCTGGAAAGCGATGGATTTTCACTACTTTGTCTGCACTAAAGTAGCATAGCTTGGCCAAGAACATGCCCCAACCTGCTGATTGATGAAGGCACAGCAGAATATGATTCATGGTCACGACATGTGCTCTGCTTCCTAGCCCGACTTCCAGTTTACACCAGTGAGACATGTAATGCAATTTGACAGTTCCAAATCACATGACAAGTCGCACCTTATTGTTGGTAGTGGAACAGTTCAAATCAGTGCGACTTCACCTTTGTAGTGCGGCACTGATTGAAAAAAAGAGTTCCTGCACTATTTCTTGCAATTTCGGGTGTGACTTGCATAGAGATCTGTGCATGAGGTTGCACAGATGTCAGACATGTCACTCCTGAAATTGTACTGACCTGCAGCTTTGAAATCGTGCTACTTCAAGTGGAGTAGCACGACTTCAGGGTCACATTCAGTGTGAACTGGGGCTGAGATCTACTGTGAAGAACACTGAAGATGGCTAATGTCGAGCCAAATTCAAGTACTTACATTACTTGTACTTGCCCATGCAGGGCAGCACTATAGGTGCACTTTAATGTCAGCCCTCACAGCTGCTTATAACTGCCATCTTTAGCTCTCCTACTGTTATTACTTGGGGGGGACATGTGGCTTCTTCCCATAGAGTGGATTTTGTTTTTTAATCTATAATGCAGAATACAGAAGTGGAATTCATGTTGAAATTCAAAGACTTACCTGTACAATCAAAGCCATCTCCACTGTATCCTTCTCTGCAGAGACATCTATATGATCCTAAGGTGTTTTTACAGTCTGCATTTGTATTACACAAATGAGTTCCATTTGAACATTCATCAATGTCTGAAAGATTGATAACAGCATATAAATATGTTTTGATCAAACAAATAGCAATCAGAAGAAGACAGTATGAGCCATAAAAAGAAATGCCACATTCACAATGTTTTTTGGCAGGAACATAACACTTTTGTTTCTATGTTAGGGTCCTTGCACTTTTTTTAGGCATCAGGCGTCCTGCGATTCTATTTATGCAATTTTACCAAATTTTTACCGCAATTTGGCGCCATTCAAAATAGCAGGGATCGCAAGGGCATCTCGTGATTTGCGGCATTTCCGAATCGCGGGCAGAATCGTGACGATTCTGCCCGCAAAACGGAACACCATAGTGTGAATAGAGCCTAAGTCTTACTGAAGACAACTAACAACTATTGTTTTAAGGGCGATAAAAGGGCAGTTAATGCTAGGACAATCTATACATTCTACACAATTATAATCTGGCCGATTCAGACATTTAAAAGAGAAGTATGGGGTTTGGGTTATTTTGCAAAATCATACTTACTTAGCTGGATGCAGCATCGCTCTGATGCTGAATCTATTCTGCGTCGGCTCTAACACGAGAACCGAGCGATCTAACACCGCCGATCACTCGGTTCTCAGAGCTCCCTGAGCGCGGGGGAGCAGCCGGTTCAGGCACTCAGCGGCTCGACTTCAGCCCGCTGTCTATGAAAACTTGTCAGGGGAGTGCATGTTTGTATATTTCACGTTTACCCACAATGCTGTAAGGCAACTCATTCATTTTAAATGGATTACCAATGCACTACAACATAGGTGTTAATAAACCTGGACTATTTTTTTGTAATGCAGCATACCACAACACACTGATTGTTCACTTCTGTGTGCTATGTTCTAATAAAAATGCACATGCATTATGGTATACTGGCAAGGTGTTTTGTCTTGTCATTCCAAATGACAACACACCTTGCCAGCTCACCATAATGCATGTGCTTTTTTTTAGAAGATTGCGGTGTGCTGTGCTGATCTGTCACCCCTGTCTGTTGGCACCATGATGCACCAGAGCCAATTCTATCATACACTGCAGTAACACATGTTTTACCATTGGTTACCACAATGCACAAAAGTGAAGGCTGTTTAATTGAACATAAAATGTGGATTTTTATTTAAGGAATTGGCCTTGCTTTGTGTCTGTTTCTCAGTGATGGGAGCTTAGCAAAGATCTAACAAAAGCCAGCTTCCAAAGAATAGCAGAAAGTGTACAATAGAAACTTCTAGAGCTGTGTTTCTCAACCTTTTTTCAGTCAAGGCACCCTTTAAAATTATAGATAATCTCAAGGCACCCTTTAAAATTATGGACAGTCTCGAGGGCCCCCCATTCTAAAATGTAAAAACTATTCTAATAGCTTTACACAATGCAGTATCATTTACACGTTGGACACCCAACGTTAGAGGTGATTTATTCTTCCAAAGCAGATACACTTTTGCACACTGGTACTGACTAGTATTCCAATGTTTCTCTTCTCCCTCAATTTCTTTCCATCAGTCAGCTAATGTCACCCCAGTGCTGAGGGAGAGGGTCACAGAAGGGTCAAACAAGGATGCTGTGGAAGCAACAGACATCCTCCGTATTAACTGATGTCATTGGTTGTTATGATGCCAGTGTCTAGAAAGGCTTTGTGTAACTAAAAGGCAGGCTTGATCCACCTGCTGGCTTGTATACCATTTTTGATATTTTTTTAGGCATTTTGCCAAGGCACCCCTGAAGAAACCCCAAGGCTCCCCAAGGTGCCTGGGCACCCTGGGTGAAAAAGGCTGTTGTAGAGAGCCTCTTATTATCTAAATATTCTCTTAATAAGCAGCAAACAAATCATGCTGTTGCTACTTGAACACATGTCTTTTAGTAAGTACTGATTGTCAGCTTTACTGTGATCAGATGGTGGTTCTGTTTCTATTCTACTAAGCAATAATTTATGCTGCATGTTTTGGTAATGTATATATATATATATATATATATATATATATATATATATATATATATACTATAATACAGAATTATTTACTCCGTTTTAGGCAGATGTAGGTATACCGGTTACTACTGCAGATGTTTACTGAACTGAAATACAAATGACTATCCTCCTATCATCCTTTTTAAACTACTTTGGTTGGTTCCATTTTCTAATCAGTTTTGCTGGCATTTGAACTCAACCAATTGTTATGTGTTGAATTGTCAGCAACGTGCTTCTTTTCTTCAGCAGTTAAGATGGGGTATACTTGCGAATCAAGGTCTTTAGCTAACAAAATTTAAGCCTTACTGTACATGTAAATATCTAGACCAGGATCTAATATCCTTGTCTCTATCACAAAAATTGATGCAGATCTCCATAATACACATGGCATATTATACACCATGAAAATTTCCTGTTTGGGGACATCCGGATGCATCATGTCCAAGGTGTGGGGATGTCAGGGCTGGGCTCTCAGTCCTCCCATCTCAGTGCTCAGGTTGCTCAGCTGTCGGTTAATTGCCAGTACTCATCATTCCATAGAGGCTCTCCTGGTGATCATTTCCTGCTCGTCAGTCCAGCCCACAGCCAGCCCCTTCTGGCTTCGCCTTGGTCAAACATATCTGGAAACTCTCTGCTGTGTTCCAGTTGAAGACTTGCCTGGCTGACATCCCTTCTGCTTCCTGATCCTGTCTGCTGCCTCTGACTACGCTGATCTCTGGCTTCCTGATTTACTGGCTTGTTCTGACTACCCGCTTTGGCTACCGTACCCTGTCTATATTTTGACTATATTTACTATTTGTGCCATGTTTACCATTATTTTAAAAGGTGTGATTTTAACTGCATTTTCTGTCTCCCTCTGATTCATGGTTCCTGACAGGGGATTCATTTGGAGGTTTCATCCATATGTTCTGGAGATGCCCTAAATTCTATAGATATTGGGAGGATGTGGTAGATATAATAAGCTTGGTATCTGTAGTAACTCTTTTGGCGGAATCCAAACTATGTGTATTGGGATATATGGAACACCAATTAGCTCATCCCCCCCCTCCCCATTTAACACAGGTATCAGTACTGTAGTGTCTCTATCAGGCTAGAAAGTTGATTGCCCAGAAATTGGTGGCCCCTCTGCTGCCCTCTAACACAGATGTGAAAGGGGCCTTATGTAAAACTATTGGTTCAGTTTTTTTTTAATTTTTTACATTTTACATCTCAAAGTTACAAATAAAACATCAAAATGTCAGGGAAAATACTGTACCTCCACACTTGATGCCATTCCCTGACCATCCAGGATTACAGCTGCATTTGAAAGCTCCAGGCGTGTTTGTACATGTGGCATGCCTGTCACAGTTGTGGGCACCAATCTCACATTCATTAATATCTGCAGGAATATTAAGAAGATAGAAGTTTTTTATGATATTACCAAGATCATACATGTTTATAAAGATATATTACATAAGAAATGCTCAGCAATTGTTGTCATACTCACATCACTATTTCTTAATGTCAATATCCCTACTGATTTAAGGCATTCTTTGTTCAGCTAAAACCTGACGGTAACAGACTGGATGAGATCATAAAGAACTTCCTCACCACATTACAGCACTCCTTGCAGCTATTCCAAAATAAGGATCCCTACCATGACAACCATACGTTTCTCATCCATGGCCTACAGTTGGAGAGTGGGGACACAAGAACATTTTTACTAGTCTCAAGATCAACATGAATAGTTTTGCTGTATCCTGGGGACCAATAAAAATAGGTGGAGGAACACATTGACCTAATTTACAAGACCAAGGGAATAATTCAGTGGGGCTTCCTGATGCTTGTGACAGAAATCTCCGTGGCTTACAATGATGACATTAAGGATGACCTGAAAAACAATAGTGCACAGATGCATTTAATGACTGCAAGTGAGATATGTCTTTTTTCAATGAGTCACTGAAAAAATTAGAGCCATAGGAGATAAAGTGTTAAATGGTATTGTTTTTAGCAGGGATATCTCTCTGGGTAATTACTTATGTAAATGTTGGCACGATAACAAACATATTTTTCCTTTTATTTTGTAACAGAAAACACATTTTATGCACTGCTTAAAGTTCACTGTTGAGTATGAAACTTTCTAAAGAAAAATATATGATTGATCCAAAATTATATTTACAAAGAATACAAAAGTCCCTGAAAAAGAGGAAAATAATATTTAGGCAAAATCAGATGATATGACTGCATCAATACTTCTCCACTCCCCCTCTACATTCACCACAAGTCTTACCACTCTATTCATTTACATTCACTTGATCATTCAGCCCCCCCCCCCCCCAATAAACCTATACCCAGGAACCTCCCCGATAAGAAGAATCCTAACTCCTACTTGATCATTCCCCCACAAAACCTACCACCCAGCTTTTTCTGTATTTTTTCGTACTGCATAAATAACTTTGAAAAAAAAAACCAAAAAAACAAAATAGTGTCTTCAGTCTGAAGCTTTTTACACAGTAATAATTTGCCTAAGACCCAACATTCCTTAGCTTTTCTGCATGTACTTTACATTCAGTGTTGGTTCAAACTCCTAATTGCACCAAGCAGAAACTGTGGTTTCTCTCTATTGTATAGTAAACTTAACCCATTGCTAATAGAATTCAGATTTACAAAAGAATACAGTTTTCAAAACAAACTAATAAATGCATTATTATCCCTATTAACTGAACATTATTAGTATGCAAGACATCTGTTGAAATAATCTGTAGACCAAACTCAGCTCTGTTGGAAGGAGTTCATGTGTATGAAAATTATATATTTTTTTTCTTTCTGAGTCTGATTTATTCTGTCCACTGAGGGGATAATATGACTAATATGATTACATACGACCTTTAAAAGATAAGCTACAACACTTATGAAAAACAAGTCCTCAAGTTTTCCCTGCCAATTATTTCAGAACTACCAATACACAACAAATTGAATAATACATAGAAGAACCTCAATCCAAATTACACTTCGTTTATTTGCTGCAGCTCATAGTTTGAGAATGGATAACCATTCCAATTTCACATCAGTTCTTAGTCAACATGTGACTCATCAATACATGTGACTTTATGTGTTTTTTTTACTGGAGAACTGGAGTACTGAAAATAAACATAGATGAACAAACTTGTACACTTATGCCTCCTGTATGTATTGTTTATAGTAACCAATTAAGCTACAATTGTCAGTTTAATAGTGTAGGATAAAAATAGATCAAAGGATTGCCTGATACAAAAAGGCAGCAGGTACTTTTTGAAAAATTACCCCTAATGTTTGCCCTACATAAGGTGAGTGAATACACCTACAGAGGAACTGCATGCAACTGGCAACTGTCCAAGGGGCCTAAGCTCTTCTGCTTACAGTGCCTTGCGAAAGTATTCGCCCCCCTTGAACTTTGCGACCTTTTGCCACATTTCAGGCTTCAAACATAAAGATATAAAACTGTAATTTTTTGTGAAGAATCAACAACAAGTGGGACACAATCATGAAGTGGAATGAAATTTATTGGATATTTCAAACTTTTTTAACAAATAAAAAACTGAAAAATTGGGCGTGCAAAATTATTTAGCCCCTTTATTTTCAGTGCAGCAAACTCTCTCCAGAAGTTCAGTGAGGATCTCTGAATGATCCAATGTTGACCTCAATGACTAATGATGATAAATAGAATCCACCTGTGTGGTGAAGTACTAACACAGGGTGAACAACAACTAAGAAGTGTTTTTTAATGTCAAAATATAGAAATACAAACTTCGGACTTTACACCGTTTTCCAGCGTTTCAAGTTCCCCCCGCTTATGAAAGCGTTCCGTGACATTCGTCTTCTCGAATCCGGGGAACCTGTCAACGGTCAACGTACGTCAAGGAGACATCCACATAAGTGAGTGGAATACATCCCGTTTGTAATCCCCATTAAAAAGTTTTTCATGGACGACGGAAAAACATAGTCCGTTAGGAAACTAGATAAAAATAGGATGTGATAATTTGACTGTTAACATCGAATTAAC
>BLSH010472532.1:50995-78829 GCA_018402905.1 Glandirana rugosa
TCCAGGTGTTAGAATGGCCAAGTCAAAGTCCAGACCTGAATCCAATCGAGAATTTGTGGAAAGAACTGAAAACTGCTGTTCACAAACGCTCTCCATCCAACCTCACTGAGCTTGAGCTGTTTTGCAAGGAGGAATGGGCAAAAATTTCAGTCTCTCGATGGGCAAAACTGATAGAGACATACCCCAAGCGACTTACAGCTGTAATCGCAGCAAAAGGTGGCGCTACAAAGTATTAACTTAAGGGGGCTGAATAATTTTGCACGCCCAATTTTTCAGTTTTTTATTTGTTAAAAAAGTTTGAAATATCCAATAAATTTCGTTCCACTTCATGATTGTGTCCCACTTGTTGTTGATTCTTCACAAAAAATTACAGTTTTATATCTTCATGTTTGAAGCTTGAAATGTGGCAAAAGGTTGCAAAGTTCAAGGGGGCCGAATACTTTTGCAAGGCACTGTATCTATGAAAAAACGACATACTTTATCTAACTTGCCTACCTGGCACCAATCTTATTTAGATCTCCAAAGGAAAATTACATTTGGAGAATATATGTTACAGTCTGATTGCTTGTAGTGGGGCGATATAGCTTTCATTACAGACTCCTTAATACATGAATTTTCTAGGTAACCGAGATAAGCAAATTGATCCACCCAGCTAAACATTCAATCCAGGTATAAGTGGTCACCACCCAATCTGCCACTCCTGGTTTGCAATTTTTTAAATTTATTTTATTTTTTCAGAGGGTATGCAGGCCTGCATCATACATTTGAATAAATATAATCATTAAACAGTGTAAAATCAGGAAAAATCTCCAAAGTCCATATTTTGTTTGAGTGGTACTATGTTTTCTTTAATACTCTGTGACTCTTAAGTCTACGGTTGGGTTCATTATTAAAAACCTGTTAAACAAAAATAGGACTCAAAAACACAATGATCCTTAGTAGACATATTTGCTACCCAGATAACAGGATAAGGCAAATAAGGCAACTGCCTTGGGCCCATAGTCAATAGGGCTGCAACAATCTCATACCATTGACTAGGGGCTTGGAAATAACAGTGACAGCTGTATTATTGATGCCGGTCACCCTATTGATATTTAGGTGTGTTATGCTAACTGCAAGCATGATGAGAGGAAAGAGTTGGCTACTGGAGGAGTCAGGATTATAAAAGCAAGTTTACACATGTATGTGTGTATGGCCTTTACTGCCCATTGTTAGGATTAATTTATTATGTGATAAGCCAGTACAGATGTTAACAGAGGCAAATATAGTATAAGCAGCTTATATGCATTAGGTTATATGTTTCATTGAGGCAGTCTTGTTGGATAGATATAACCAGCATTTCAAGAGTGTATGAATGACATGCAAAACTGGCTTAACTGAGATCAATATATATGTAGTTTAACAGGACGGCACCCAAGCTGTTCCTTTGTACTCCTGC
Organism: Glandirana rugosa; assembly: GCA_018402905.1. Lineage (NCBI taxonomy): Eukaryota > Metazoa > Chordata > Amphibia > Anura > Ranidae > Glandirana > Glandirana rugosa. Next base: position 52,434 of record BLSH010472532.1, read on the forward strand.
ATGCATGTTGCTTTTCCCACAGAGCCCCAACAGCCTGAGAAATGGATGTTTTTCACATTGTCCTGTTTGTGGAATGTGGAACGTGTCACATTTATGAAGACTCATGGAAAGAACTGGGTGAAGATATATTGGGCCCTTTGTAAGAGATCCATGGAGTTCAGGGAGATTCCTGTACTCAGTATAAAAACAAACATTGCAAATATCTTGGCAAGTGAGAGTGAGTAAACTAGGCCAAGTTTCATCTCATAGTCCTTGCAGTACCAAGACGGTGAGGTTAAGGAACGACATAAGCAGCTACTCTTATCATATGGGGAACCACTTCTACATCAACAAAAGGCAAAACTTCAGGCAACATTTTTTTCATGATAAAGCCAGGACCTATTTTTTTTTTCTAGATTTGTAATGTTAACTGCCAAGATAGACTAGCACACACACTACACTACTTCAGGAAAATCACATACAGGAAATTAGCCAATGCAGTAGAATTATTTTTAGCAAGAAACTACCAATTGAATTAAGCTTCAAAGAAGCAGCAAACTGAGATATTCTCTTATAATAAATAGATTTGCGAGCAATCTCTGATTTACTAGGGTCACAACATAATTAGCAGAAAGGAAAAGGAGAATAAGATTCAGGAACCATTGGGCAAGGCATACAATATGACAGATACAATGCGAGGTGTTACAGGGCACAATACACCAAGTACCGTAACTGCTTGCTTTTTGTGACTCCCTCTAGCTCATCCACTTGAGCTGAAAAGACCCCTGACAGTCAGAAGCAGGGGTCCAAACATTAAGACATGTCTCCTCAATCTCTTTACCATACCTTACCATAATTACCACTCTCTTGGCCCTCAAGACTCTGCTCTTTCCTGGTTCTCCTCCTACCTATCACAGCGCTCTTCCAGTGTTACCTATAACTGTCTTCTCTTCTGCACTCCCTCTTTCTGTAGGGGTCCCTCGAGGTTCTGTCCTCGGACCCCTCCTCTTCTCCATCTACACCTCCTCTCTTGGTCACTTGATAAACTCCCACAGCTTCCAGTACCATGTCTATGCAGATGGCATCCAAATCTATCTCTCTATTCCTTAATTCACTCCTTCAGTCTCCTCTCACATTACTAACCTATTAACTGACAAATCAGCATGGATGTTGTATCATTTCCTCAAACTCAATCGTTCTAAAACTGAGCTCATAATATTCTGTCCTGCCCGTGCCCCCTATCCTGATGTCTCCATCAACATCAATAACACAGCTCTCCAGGGCTGCTGATAGAAATAGACAGCCCCCCCCCCAAGAAAGTATTGATGCTATATTTCCCTAAAAATACAATAAAACTATTAGCAGACACAAACACAGCATAACTCATAGAATCCCTGCTAAATATAAAAGATAAAAATTAGTTAATAAATAAAAATGAAGATGAGATGAAAAAAATATACGGCTCTGGGATCAGAGGGACAGAGGGGGAGAAAAAAAGTTAAGCTCCATGCACACTGGGCTTAAAAAAAAACTCTAGTTCAATTGGCAGAAAAAACGCTCATATAGAACATTTTATGTATAAAGTTTAGACGAGTTTAGGAGAACCAGAAGGGTTTTTTTTTCTGTCTTTAAAAGTTGAGCTTAAAATATGCCTAATTGTTCTAATGTGTATGGACACATAGGATAACATTGAGCTGCTTCTACAGGCAAAACACTAAACCCCTGTAGAGGCAACGTTTTTTTAAGCCAGTGTGCATGGAGCCTAAAAGAGAAAGTTAACAAACTCCAGTGCTGAGAGGAGAGGGGCCCACAAAGCGAGGGGGATTAGTGAGGGACGACTCAGATAATAGCTGGCAGCAAGGGAGAGGGACGGAGAGCAACTTCAATCTGCTGGAGGAAAAGAGACACAATTGTTATCTGGCACTAATCCCCCCTGTGTGGGCCCCCCTGTGTGCTCCAGGCCCCCCACACCAGGGCTAGTGGTCCACCCTATCAGCAGCCCTGCAGCTATCAGTCCCTTCCCTCATGCCAGGGTGCTTGGTGTAATTCTAGACTCTGACCTGTCCTTTCAGTCCCAAATCCAAACACTGTCCAAACCTAGTAGACTTCACCTCCGTAACCTCTTCAAAATATGCCCCTTTTAACCATTGAAACTACTAAGCAACTTATTCACTCTCTTGTTATCTCCCTCTTTGACTATTGTAACTCCCTCCTCATATGACTAGCTCTTCGCAGGCTATCCCCTTACCTACCATGCAGTGTCTGCCACCCCTCTCAGCCAATCCCATTGGCTTCCCATTGCCCAGCAAATAGAATTCAAACTATTACCAACAACATACAAAGCCATTCCCAACTCTGCCCTGAGCTACATTACCAATTTTATCCCCAAATATCACCAAAATAATTAACTCTGCTCCTCCCAAGACCTCCTGCTCTCTACCTCCATTGTCTCCTCCTCCCATGCTCATCTTCAGGACTTCTCCAGAGCTTCTACCATTCTCTGTAACTCCCTACCCCCATCTGTACAGTTATGTCATACTCTGTCCACTTTTAGGTGATCCCTGAAAATTCATCTCTTTAGGAAAGCCTATAGCGAACAACTGAATCTTTTATTTTTTCCATCAGTTCATCCCTCACATCCCTATTAGTTTGTAAGCTCCCACAAGCAGGGCCCTCCTATCCCTATTGAATTGTATTGTTGCTGTATTAGCTACCTTTATATTGTAAAGTGCCGCACAAACTGTTGGCGCTATATAAATCCTAGTAATCAAAAATTATCAAAAAGATGTAAACTGCGCTATATAAATCCTGTATAATAACAATAATATAAAAATCTTCACTAAAAAAAAGAGTTTAGAATAGGATCTCCTCTACATTTTTACTGTACAATGTGACATTATTTTTACATGGAGCTTGACTCTCCACTCCTTCTGTCAATTGTGTATAGGTTGGCAGTGGCAGGCTCCTGTTTGATGAAGTTCAATAGAAGTAGTTCAGGTGTGGAATTCAGTTCTGGTAGCTCCAGGTAAATATACCCCAATGTCCAGAAATAGGGTGCTAGTGAAGCGCCTGTCCAGCATTACCTGCACCTCTTAGCTGATAAGCAGCAACTGTTTTCTGGTGAGGGGGACCAGAGCAAAAGGTGCCAGAAGCCGCACATCAGAACAAGTCACAAGACCCGCTGTGTGTAAACAAGTGGCTGTCTCACCCTGGACCCCCACCAGGCCATGCCCCCAACAAGTTTCGCTTTGCACACCAGAACTTACTCATGGGGATGGAGTCTTCTGTCGGAGGGGGCAGTTTATATGCATCATTGGCCAACACTAAGTGGGTAATGAGGTGTCAGGTATGTGAAGTAGCATACTCACATCTAGGGAAGAGGGACAGGGGGGACAGACACACACATAGATAACAATTGTAAAAAAAAAAAAAGGTATTCCCCCAAGTGTTTTCATGGTTCACAGAATACGTCCAGCTGATCCTTTATGTAGGGATATAAATACCAATTATTGAGGGATTGTTGATTTCATATGCGGTTTAGTTTACCCTGTTAAAGGATGTTTATTATAACTGAAAGTCATTCTTCCCAAGGAAATCTTTATTCATTCTAAAATTGGCACAGCAAGTAAGTTCTAAATTGATCTCCTTCCTGTCAGTTACCCAAGTATAAACTCCCTGGGAACAATTAAGTTGAAGGAAATGCAACTGAGCATAAAGTTTGCAAGTTTGTAAGTCAGCAAGAAAAAGAAAGAAAAACTGTGTAAATGCACAAAAACAGTAGTTTACAACCATCACACATACACAGTGATGAGTATCACGAGTGCACAGCTCTAATTGGTTATCTGCTTATACATTGGAGCACTTGGTTGATCTACTTATCATTCTTCCTGCCCTAACAGTACAAGAAATAGCTGTGGGTGCATGCTGTATTTAAATTTGAGGGTTTTTTTGTGCTCACAATCTTTGAATAACAAAATGTACTGTGCTTGTTTTGATTGCTACAGGCAGAGGGAGCACTGCACAGCCTGTGAGCAAAAGTCAGTCTGAACTCCCATGTACATTCTATCCAGAAGGCCAAAACCTTCTGTGTGGGATGGGAATGCACAGCATAATAATGGGTGGATACTAAAAGTGATTAAGAAAATAAAACATGTTTATTTGTTATAATGGAAACAATCCACAATGACAAGGGAGTTCAAATATTTAGCCAAACTCTAAATGAAGCCCAAAGGACATATCAGTAAGAATCTTTTGAGCATCGTTTGTTACATCTTTACATTCCAGCTAACTTAAAGATCCACTTCTATTTTATTCATCAGCAAATTCTAAGCATTAACTACTGAAGGGTTTGCAGGAATAAATCATAAACCAAGAACATGGCATTATGAAACATAAATGTAATCCAAAACTTTAGTAAATGTTTTCTGTGGGTGAGCAAGGCAAGGGCCAGCAGCACTGTACCTTTCCCATTTATACAAATGACAAAGCAGGCAGTACATGCCAGCTTTCTTTGACCCAAAGAACTGGAAGAGCCAGAACATGCTACTGCTGGGTACTGCCTCCTGTAGACAGGTAAATCATACTTTACTGATTGAAGGAAATTTCTTTCTCATTAGTGGCCTAATGATCACAATTGTTTTATTTTAAATGAGAAGTATAGCCAAAGCTGAAGTCTACTCTCTGCTGATGTCACCAATGTCAGTTCAGGCATGGAGTTTGGATCCGCCAGTTGCCTGGACTGACACCCGTCTCAACCTCTTAGCAAGCCGCTGAGAGACTGAGACAGCCGTTCCCCGTCCCTCCACAGCCCAGCACTCCAATGAGCGAGGAGGGGGCAGAGCAGAGAGCTGTGACTGACAGTCTACAGCTCTCTGCTCATGGAGCTCTGAGAACCGAGTGATTGGCAGTGTTCGATCGCTCAGTTTTTAGTGTAGAGGCGCCAGGGGACAGATGCAGCATCGGACTGAGGCTGCATCCTCCTAGGTAAGTATAAAATTGAAAAAAAAAAATACTTTAATTCTCTTTTAAGCAAATTCAGGTAGCATATAAAAATGTATCTGAGCATAAACAGGCAAGTATACTAATGTTTTAAGAGTCAGATCTACAGGTAAAAACAGTTGCATCTAGGCCCTAAAGCTGAACTCCAGGTATGATCTTAATTGCGTACCTACATTGGTCCAGCTTGGACCAATATAAGTATGCATATCTCATACTTAAAAGAGAAGTATGGACATAGAAAAAGACGAACATTTATACTCCCCTAGGTAGATGTAGCATCGATCCAATGCTGCATCTGTCCCCCGCTGGCTCTGCAGGGGGAACTGAGCAATCAATCACTGCTGATTACTCAGTTCTCCCCCTCAGCTCTAGACAGAGAGACATGACTGTCAGTCACCGAGTCTCTGCTCTGCCCCTCCAGCGTTCACTGGAACGCTGGGCTGTGGAGAGGCAGAAGGGGCTGGCTTAGGCTCTCGGTGGATTACTGAGAGGCTGAGCCAGGTGCTGGTCCAGGCATCTTGGTGGTTCCCAATCATATGGTCGGGATCGTTACTGAGCCTGGACCGACTGAGTGGCGTGGCTGAAAATGGGTCACAGGACTGCAGAATGAACTGCACTCCTGTGACCTACAGGAAAAGTATAGCCAAAATAGCTTTGGCTATATTTCTCCTTTAAAGAATCGCTGGGGAATTTGACAATCACTGTATTAGCGCTGACTACTACAGTGACTGCCAGCTTCTCCAGCTGTCTCTTAGGTATGACATATGCATACTTGATTGTGCCAAGTTGGGCCAGCTACCTGTTAGTTTTATCAGACAGGCAATGCACAGGTTATGGAAATGGAGGGGAAATGAAGAACCTCTTTAAAAAGCTAAGGAGTGGTATGTAACGAGCTGGGGATGCTGGAAATGATGATGGTATTTGTTGGAAAGGTGCAGGAAAGGTGAACTAACTTTTTAAAGAGACTTTAAGAAGCTTTACTTAGACCTCATTCACATGGGCGTACTAAAGTGTACATCTGTGCGAAGGGCTGTGTTTGTCCGTACAGTTTAAACAGGTGTTCTGTGCATCTGTGTGCAGCCAGGGTGGTTTAAATGGGCAGTGAAGCTGTGGTTTTACCACCCCCTGACAGATGATTTTAAGATACAACAGCAGCTGGAACGAGTGATACACTTGGCAAGGCTCAAACCCCCATGTAGCATTTGGTGGGTAGTACCACTCTCAAACCTGACCCATTAAAGTCAATAGAACCCTGCTGCAACCACCCTGCACCTACGTGCAATAAACACAGTTGTGGTACAGGCTTTTCAGGGTTAAAATAGGTAGTGAGGGGGTAACATATCGCCTCCCAGCTACCTGTCAACTGCCCTCTGGAAGGCAATCCTATCGCAAATCACTTTTTAGAGGCACTGCAGGTGTAAAGGAGCCTTTAGTTGTCACCTACAGCTTTTGCTCCCCTAAATTCATTTAAAAACATGGGAAATAGAGCAGGGGCCTTTTAACAAAACACAGAGACATACCACCGGGGAGAAAATAACTGACTGCATCGATGTAAAAAGCTGCATTAAATGCAGCTACACACTCCAACGTGTATGACACTTTATGCTCGTCATCTGGATAATAGCTGTTTAATCTCTACGCACAAAAAACTACACACACACACAAATCAGTATATTATTCGTAATCTGACTGCTGCCAAAAACACTTTAGGTTTCCATGCCTCTTGTAGAAAATATAAAATAAAAGCTGAGCATAGGCACTCCTCTTCTTCAGCATACCAGCAAAAACTGAATAATTTGCACACATAACTAATTGGTGCTTGTCCTAGCTTCTGGCCTGATACAAAAGCTTCATTTAAGTTTACCTAACAGATTCCTCCATCCACACTAAACAGCATGAATGGACGAATCTCCTGCTTGAGCTTTTGTATTTTGACAGCCGGCCCTGCCAGCTGTCAAAATACCCAAAACTGTGCCTGCATCTGATTAGTTGGAGGCATGTGTGGCCAACAATTTTTCTAGCTGGCTCCTTCAATTTTTCAAGTATGTCAGGGTAGGAGGTGGCTGACAGGACAACCAACTAACTGAATTACAGCTGGTTCCTGAGGAACACCTAATGTAAGGCCAGGTTAAGGGTAGCTGGGGAGCGGGAGTACTGAAACCATGCAGATCAATGTAAATAGTGAACATTGGTACATTACACACACAGAGTGGAATATCTAGAATATCTAGATGGCTAACATTTCTACCTCTAATTACTTTGAGTGTCCATGCCCCAGATTTCATCATACTATCTGAAGGTAAAATGTAACCATGTTGGCCAAACATTAATTTTTTTTTAGATTAAAGTTCTTCTTTAAAACCAAGGTGATACATTCCCTTACCTGTGCATCCAGTTTGTCCTTTCCTTCCAGAATACCCAGGATGGCAGTGGCAGATGAATGAGCCTTTTGTGTTCTCACAACTTCCACTCAGACAGATGTTATCATGGAGATCACACTCATCAACATCTGAAACACAATACACTTGTCATGTTGGGTGGGAAGTGGTAGATACACTGTCAACATCTGTATACAGCACAGGCTTCCAAAGACATGAGATACCACAACTTTACAAACATGCAAGCCTTTTAGTGATAGGTCTTTCTGAGATCACTATATCTATATTTTTAACTAACTGTCTGCCATAAAGTCTCGCCAAATGCTGCTAACCCCCTTTAACAGTAAAACAAATACTGAGCCTAGGGAAAAAAACAGCAAAATGTAGTATACTGGCTTTGAAAGGCTATAGTGTTCTTTGTAAATGACTGTCACTTACTCAAAGGAATTGATTTAGGCCTTGTTCACACGAGGAGTATGAATTTATACCCAATGCAAGGACCATGTTGACCCACATGGGGATGCACAGGTGTTCCACAAATCCCTTTGCAGGTAGGTCCATTGATATCCATTGGGACGCAGTGGCTGCAGGGACATGGCCACTGCACCCAATTTGACATCCATGTGGTGCACAGCCCTAAATGCAGACAGTGCGAGTTCAGAGATACACAACCGCACCCACAAAGATGTCATATTGGGAGCTTTGGCTGTGTCCATGCAGCCATTGTGTCCCAATCGGCAGCAATGGGACTGCCTGCATGGAGATGTATGGGATATCTGTACATCCTCATGTGGTTAAACACAGCCATTGCACAGGGTACTCATTATTAAGGGCAAATAGGGAGAATTAACTTGGAGACTATGGTAAAAATTTACTTTGCAAAGAACATCCAAACATGTGCAAGGAAAAAAAAAACAGTATTATTGCTTGCATGTGATTGGATGATTGAAGTTAGCAGGGTTTCACCTAATTCACTAAACTCCTATGCTCTGGGGAAAATCCCTTGCAAAGTGTCTTTCTGCCTTTAATAAAACAATTCAAAGTATCTTTACTTATCTCTCGAGCAGTGTTCTCTTGTTCCTCCATGTACAGTATAATGTAATGAGTGGAGATTAAAGTGGTTGTTAACCCACTGTAAGTACTTTATATATTCCTCAATGTCTCCTAACAATATGTGCTCCTATGTGTGTGTCTTATAAAATAAAAAGCCGATATATATACCTAATTTCGGCGATCACGTGACTGGCTGGCTCTCACCTCTCCTCGTCTGTCAGATGCAGCAGGCGGGGCTGAGATTCCCCCGCTGACGTCAGTCGGGAGGGGAGGAGGAGAGAGCCGGCCGGTAACGTGATCGCCGAGCTCCGCTCTGAAATGAGGTTTAATCTGCTTTTTTTTAATATAAAACACACACAGGAGCACATATTGTTAGGAGACAATGAGGATTATATATGAAATAAAATGTTATTTCAGCAGCAGGGGAGGGGGCAGGCCCTGACACAGGAGCCGACAGGCAGGGAGGGAGGGGGGAGAGGAGGACAGGAGAGACAAGAGAGCTGCAGCTGATGGAGGCATGTAAACTGACCACAGTGTCAGGGCTTAGCAGCCATGATATACCATGGTCAGTTTACAAAAGGGAGGGCAGAAACTGGCAGGATCAGCCATGTACTTCAGGTGTTACAGGGGGCCACATTATACAGGACAAGCACTGTGCTCTATAACATGCTTTTTTTTTTTTTAGGGTAACAAACACTTTAACAGTAGGAACCAGTGAGCGCTGCAGGGAGCCCTGGAGTTTAATTGCTGGAAGGGTCTCGGATATGTATAAATTTGGCATTTTTTTTAGCTTGTAATATGCACGTATGTTTTCTTAGAAGGTTAGTCATAGGTTTGTTTTTTCTATTTATTTTTAAGTAAAATGTTAATGTTCACATTCCAAATGTGCACCTCATAGGAAATGAAGGCACAAAATCAGCATTATTTAGATGTTCAATGCACATTGCTAGAACAGCACAATACACATTGAATATCAGTGTATAAGCAGCTAAATAGGTTCAGGCTTCGCAATCACTATGTGTGGTGACAGACAAATGCATCACAATGGTTTACCCTAAAATGGTTCAGTTGCTTTAATAAATTAGCTCCATGGCATCTCTTTAGGTTATATCAGCAGATTAATAAAATTAAATTAAGGGAAAAGAATAGGAAGGCATAACCACTGTGTTGCAGAAAGCCTGTACATGTAATAAACACTCATGGCTGCCCCATGTACATGTGACTGAAAACTATTAATAAACAAGTTAAAAGAATAAGAGACATTGATAAAAATGATTTATTCTAAAGTTGAGTTGCAGGAATTTTTTTCATACATGCCACAAGTCTAATAGATTTTCTGAAATCACTCTTCTAATAAGTTACCTCCAAGGATGATTATCTTAGGTCTGAATCACTGCAGTTTACTGTAATAATCAGCATCAGCGGTTTCTACAGCCCATGCTTCCAGCCCCCATGCAGTGAAGGGATCCTGTCATTCACCTTTCTTTTCCTCTACCATTGCCCATCCACAAAATGCCTTGTTATTTTGTACAGAGTACAGGTCATTTTGTGAGTGCACAATAGAAGAGGAGGGCAGGTAAACAACAGGATCTATCCTTGTCCATTCACTAAATGCCTTGTATTCTGTGAACACAATAAATGTTGTGAATATGCAAGGGGGAAGGAATGGGAGGGTGAACGCCAGGATCCCTTCACTGTATGAAAGCCGTAATGCTCAACCACAGTGCCGGAAGAAGAGCATGAGCTGTAGTATCCAGCATCAATGAAGCTATAGTTTGTACAGTAAACAGCAGCAATTCAGCTCTAGGATAGTAGTCATTAAAAGTAATTTATTTGAGTTGTGTGTAAAATATATACATGTTTCTGCTTTAACATGAGCACTATCACATACAGTATACTATATCTATTAGAAACATGTTGATTTCCTTTAAACTGTAACTGATCCTTTAAATGTGTATATACAGTAGTTGAAAGCGCATATTAACAAAACACATACTTTGCTAATGGACTACACTTTCTATCACAGTAAACTGTTCTCCAGGTTTAAACTAAACAAACAGAACTGTCCCTTGAATCTGATGTAACATTGCAAGAATATATACTGTCTACAGCCAACGAATCCATGTACTGTTTGCTTTATTCATATTCAAGCATATCTGAAACAGCAAATTACCTAGACAGGTCTTCATATCAACAGATGCCATGTAACCATCGAAGCAGAGGCAGCGGTACTCTCCGGGTATGTTTGTGCACTGACCTCCATCACAAATATTGGGGTTTGTTTCACACTCATCAATATCTAAAGAGAAACAGGTAGAAGAAAACTGTAAAACAATGTAATTACTATAAAACAGTACTTTAATTACTTATGAGAAATTTCTGCAGGTGGGACACATTAAAAAACAAAAACAAAAAAACATTATAAGCAGATGGACACAATAGGGGGGATATATTGAAACTGAAGAGTGCAAAATCTGGTGCAGCTCTGCATAGAAACCAATCAGCTTCCAGGTTTAACTGTCAAAGCTTGATTGAAAGGTTAAATTAAAGGCTGATTGGCTACAGCTGCACCAGATTCTGAGTGCTCCAGTTTTAGTAAACACCCCCCAATGTTTAGTGGTTTTAAGGATTCTGGGGCAGGTACTGCTTTGGCTCTTTCTTCGGGTTAACAAAGTTGTAAACTAAACAAAAAGCCCCAATTTATAACAAGCTTTAAAAGTAAAGTGCACATGAAAGGGCTTTGCACAGAAAAAAACAAAACAAAATGTATTTCCCAGCATGCTTACCAGCTAGCAAGAAAAAATAAACTGTCTAACAATTTGCATTAAAAACAGAGGTTTTAGTTGCCCAACATTTGCAAATTTATGTGGCAGTCTCACTGCTTGTCAAAGCCCCTCCGTGAAGTGTGTTCCCCAACTGCAATCTATGAGAGGCTTCATCTTGGAGCGTACTGTATATAGCATTTGCTAAATTAAGGGCTAGTATGTCTGGAGGTAGCCCATTCCTCCATAAAGGTACAAGGACACACCTGAAACCCAGTATAGTACAATGGCAGCTGAAGACGTCCAATCTATTACCATGCGAAACAAATATGGCAACCGCACCAATTTCTAACTAACTTTAAGTAAGTTGTAAACCATCTGGGTTTGTGGGCCAGATGTTACTTAGCAAAATAGTAAGGATTGTAGAAACCTTACTCCCTCTTTGAAAATTTGATTTTTAAAATGCAAGTGAAGATCCCCTTTAAATAATATCTGTGTTTAACAAAGAAAATCCCCTGAGTCTCACAGATCCTTCAGAACTGACTTCTACACTATGCACTGCAGTGTTGAAGATCAGATTATATAAAAAATGTCCTGTCTTGCATGTGGTCAGCCCGAGAAACCATTCGGGACCTGTTTTGTTCTAGCTTCAGCATTCCATTCCAAATAGAGAAAAGTTTGTCAGTATTTGCACAATAAATCTATGTTCTTGTAAATAGACCATTATGTAGATGGCTTTATCTTGGCGGGAAACTGACTGACTGCTTCACCCCTCGCCAAAGTGGGTCACCCAATGGTTTAATTAAGTAAAGGTCTAGAAAAAGTTTTCTTTCCCTGCTGAATAATAGCATAGTTAGTTATGCCATAATATTTAATTAGGATCTGTTCGGTTTTACGGCTTTAGACCAAGTCTTATGAAATTCTGTCTCTCAGTTTCTGATAGTGCTAAGCCTCTGGTTAAACGAGAGGGTGGTATTTGTTGCTTGAACCATTTATTGCTTGTTTGATAAGATTAGTAGCATGATAATGTCTCTGTGTGATATTATGTAAATTTAGGATCTACTATTGAGCTGCTTCCTAAACCCAGCCTTAAAATGAAATTCCAGGCACCACTTAACTAATCTTAAAAATGCTTCCTCTTCCTCCTAACACCTATTCTGATTAACTTGTGTAAGAAAGATCTGTTTACTTACCTAATTTCAGACCACTCTGGTCCAGTAATGTGATTTCCCCCTGTGTCAGCGAGTGCTGGCTGCAGAGGAGAGGAGGGAGCGCTGGACAACAGCTGGATTACCTGGCAGCGGTGGCCTCACCCATAGCCTTTAATGTGGCCATCTGTTGTCGGTGCTTCCTCCTCTCCCCTGCAGGTGAGTTGGCTGATGCAGGGGAGATCATGTGACCAGAGCGGCCTGAAAATAGGTAAGTATACAGTTCTTTCTTACACAGGTTCATCAGCATAGGTGTCAGGAGGGGGACGTGAGCATTTTTAAGATTAGTTAGGTGGTGCCTGGAATTCTACTTTAAATCCTACCAACAGTTAACATTTTGTGAAAATTAGGCCACAATGCTGACACACCCCACTTGTGTATATGTGAGGTTACCTATAGAACATACTCTGCTAATGGGACTACAGGACAGGCTTAGGAAACACTTTTTTCCACCTGTGTCCAATTGAGGAAATCTCGCTTTCTCTTCCTGTCCAACAACCAAAGCAGAAAGTGAGGTGAAATCCTTCCAAAGTGAGGGAATCCTGGGGTGTCACCAGTTTCCCCATTGGAAGATTTCTCCTGTGTTTCTGTTATGGTGACAACACAAAATTTTGGATTTTCCTTCACTTTCACTCTCAGTGATGATGGTAAACAGGACTCATCACTAGATTTAAATAAGTGGAATAAAGAATCCCCTTTATAAAACAGAATGAAAAAAATCTATAATTCAAAGTCTTGTATCTGTTAGTCAACTAATGCAGAAAGTTTGGAATTAAAGTAGACCCCCTTTAACCATAGTTTTATTTCTATCCTGAGTGCCATTTAGTGGCCAATAGAGCAGGGCCAAATCCAGGAGGGTGCTGGGTTGGGGTGTGCCCCCCAGATTTCAGCCATGCCCCTCCAGGCTCTTTGGCGCACTAAGCTCCTCCTCCTTGCACTGCCACACAGGGTTCCCCCAAATACAGCCTGCTTCTCTGGAGCCCCAGCACAAAGCTGGCTGCTGCAACTGCACTATTGTTCCCAGGCCATATTCTGCTGTAATTGTGGGATGTTTCTCCACTCATAAGCTATGTGCAGTTTAGGGAGGAGAAGTGTCTTACCAGTGCCAGTACCTACTATGAACAACAAAGACCAGTGGCATCCATGACGTGGTGACAGAGAGGGATTCAAGAGTAGGAAATGGATGGGCAGGGCTGAGGTTATTCCAGGCCAGACTCTGAAGAAAAAAAACAGGAAGGGGGGCAGTTGGGGAAGATGGGCTGGACTTTGTAAAAATACAAAAAAAGGGAGGGGGGCAATGGGGGCTAGACTTTGGAGAGACAAAAAACAGGGAGGGGGGTTGGATGCTGGAATTTAAGGAGACGGGGGGGGGGCTGAACTTTGGAGAGACAAAAAAATGGGGCAGGGGGTGGGAGGGGCTGGACTTTGGAGAGACAAAAAAGCCCAAAAAAATATGGAGTGGGCTAGACTTTGGAGAGACAAAAACTGGGGGAGTGGGGCTGGACTTTGGAGAGACTGAAAAAGTCTGTGCTAGTGTGCTTTGTTCAGCGTTACTAGTTCATTGTGTTTGTCAAATTACATTGTCAGTTTGTTATATATATTTTTTTTTAGTTTGCAGTCAATGCTGCCCCTGACCTAGATGGTAACACAAGCTCCCAGCCCGAAAGTTCTCAGCCCAAGAATGCACCTGAGTTCCCATGCACAAGTTGGCAGTATGCCCCCCCAACTTTCAGCCTTGCGATAGAGGGCTCTCGTAACAATTCCATTTTACATTTTTCGTTTTTCAGTTGTATGATGTTCTAGCACAATGGTCAAGAATGTACTTTCATAATGTGACAATAACTCAATCCAGTTTAATTTTACGCTAACTTAGTGTCATATTAGCAAACACTGTATATTATGTAACCTATAAAAAAGGTTGATTTAAAAAAAAAATACTCAGGATCCACTCTTCGTGCACTCTCCTCTGGAGAGTACCAATAACAATTACCCCCTCCCCTTTTTTTCCCCTGGTTCTACTATGTTTTTACTGTTTGAGATGTACATGTAGAGTATGTTTCACTCAAGCTGTACATTTCAATGCTTAATTTTGAATATACCTTTGTAAACTGTAATGCAAGCACCAAACTGCACCTAAAATAGTTTAATAAATGTAATCAGGGGAAAAATGTGACACATTTATTGGCTAACTTGGATTAACTTGGGTTCCTTCTTCAAGCTTTGCACAATTATTTAAACTCAGAAGGAACCTAACAGGTCAGCAAATAAGTAAGCAAATAAGCATTATCAAAAAAAGTACGAAAAAATAAAAATAATAAGATATGTGTTTATGAATAAAGGTATCTAAAAAAAAGGTAAGACTGTTTTCTTGTTTAAAAAAAAGGGCTAAGGATGTAAAGGGTACTGGATGCCCATCCTTTCCCCTCCTCTAATATACCGTATATACTTCACTAGGATTTGACCAACATTCTGTACATTAGTCAATAGTAACCCAGTTCTGCAGTAAACAATGAAATACTTTGTCCTTTATTTATGGTTGGTATGAGATCAGACTTACCTGTACAGGTCCTGTGGTCTGTCATTAAAGCAAAACCTTCGATGCAACTGCATTCATAGCTTCCTTGGGAGTTTGTACAATTTGTGTCACATCCGCCATTGAAAATTTCACACTCATCAACATCTACAAATTTAAACAATGATCTAATTAAACACAGAGACAATAATCAACAGATGAATATCTTACATATTCTGAGTATGAACATGTGGCAAAATATGATCTTTACCGTAAAGAATGAAAATAATGAGTGCTCAGTGCTCACTATTTTGATTACTATTATAAAAGAAATATTTAACTTTATCCTTTTTTACAATAGTATCATAGGAAAAGACTTACCAACACATGAGAGCTTATCATCTGATGGCTTATATCCAGGTTCACAAGTACATTGGTATCTTCCAATTAGGTTTATACATCGCCCATGTCTGCACAAGTCGGTGCTGAGCTTACACTCGTCGATATCTACAGAGATGAGATGAGAGAGATCAAAGACGAATATCTGAATTTCCAATCTATGCATGATAGGCACTATTACTTGCAGACCAACATAAATCATTACAACTACCTGAGAGTACACTGTGAATTGTTTCTAGGTCATAGCAAACTATGAACAGGATACTTTTAGGCTTCATGTACACTACAGCTCCTAAACAAGAGTTTAGGAGCTTATGGCATTTTTTTGCTAAAGCTCCTAAACCTAACTCCATAAAAGCCTATGTGTCAATGTACACATAGGCTTTACCTATGGTTAGGGGACCTTCAACCTCCCTCAACCTCCCTCTCCTGAAAGCAGAAGAATCGCATTCAGGACAGGAACGTTTTGACCACCAGAAAACGTAAACCGTGGCAAAATCGTGCCGCGATTTTGCGGCGTTTTGCGTTTTCCCGTGGCCGGCGGTCACAGTAAAAGACAGGTATGTGCGCACAACCGCTATCAGCCCAGTAGGTGTGCATATATATATATATATATATATATATATATTATAATATACCACAAGGATGATATATAACAATAGGTAATAAAAATAAGTAAAAGATAAGATATAAAAAATAAATTAAAATTAAAGTCCCTACCACATCACACAATTTGTGAGGTGGAGGTGGAAGTTCATGAATGTTCCAGGAGGAGGCAGCCAATCCCAAGAAGCTGAACCGGGCTTCACAAGACTGAAAGAAAAGAAAAGAAGGGAGGCGCCTCTAAGTGTTAGAGGTGCCTCCCTTCTTTTCTTTTCCGGCGGTCACAGTAGACTGTGCTGAAGCCTAACTGACCATTAAAATTTAAGCTACTATTTTGAGGGTAATGCAGTTTTAGGTGAAATACATTTTAATTCATGTTTCATTAAATCATGACATTTTTTATTATATACTTTTTTCATGAAAGTTAGTAGCAATAAAATATTTGTCTAATTTGTGTTGGCAACGTGACTTACTTGAGGTACGTGTAGGTGTCTGAAACAGTAAAGATTTTTTTTTGTTTTACTAAAGCTGGTCATACACCAGTAGAATTTCATGGTTGCTGGTTTCTCATAATAAAAACTAGAATATTCAAAGGAGCAGGATGTAGAATTTATCTTGAACAAACAAAATTCTGCATATTACAAATTGCATTAAAAATGTTCAATTCATCTGGGATTCCATTCAAATAGCAGGTCTGGATGAAAATGTAAGGGCTTTAAAATAAACTCAATGATGGCAATAAAGAATTTTCTGACAAATGATTTTTCTAAAAATGTTCAAGTGAAAATCTAACTGGGTATGGCCAGCTTAACTGCGTCCAAAGTGCCTGGATTGACCAGTTCTGGCAATTTAAATTTGAAACCTAGCTTGTAGAATATTAATCAGATAGGCTTCGAGCAATAAAAAATAGACATAGGGCATGCATGATGGGTGAGCAAGGGAGGCAAGGTGGAAAGGGCTAATAGTAGGTTAGGGGAATGGGAAGTCACTTACCAGATTGGTGGAATTGAATATCCAGAAGGGGCTTCAGAGTGGACAGGTAGGGGTGGAGAACTGGAATTTGGAATTGTCTATTTTCGTATTCAAGGTTTATTTATTAATTTATTTCAGGTACTTCTATAGCGCCGTCAATTTACGCAGCGCTTTACATATACATTGTGCATTCACATCAGTTCCTACCCTCAAGGAGCTTACAATCTAAGGTCCCTAACCCACATTCATACACGTGCTAGGGCCAATTTAGACAGGATCCAATTAACCTACCAGCATGTCTTTGGAGTGTGGGAGGAAACCGGAGTACCTGGAGGAAACCCACGCAGGCACAGGGAGAACATGCAAACTCCAGGCAGGTAGTGTCGTGGTTGGGAATCGAACCAGCGACCCTTTCGCTGCCAAGCAAAAGTGCTATCCACTACACCACTGTGCCGCCCAATGTCATAGTAGCCTGGAAGGAAAATTGACTTTAGAGAAAATTAGCTTTGATGTATAAAATCCACAAAAGACATCACAAACCCAGGATACAGAAAGACAGCAGCATGGTTAACGCATTTCACTAAACAATTTGCTTGCTCATAAGCTTAGGAGTAAGCACATTTTTTCGTTAAATGCGTTAACTATCTGCTGTCTCTCTGTATTGTGGGTTTGTGATGTCTTTTGTGGGTTGTATACATTAAAGCTCATTTTCTCTGAAGTCGGGAGTGTGGTCAATTTTCCTTCCAAAGTACTATGACATCCAAACCTTGAATACGAAAATAGGCGATAGTCAATTTTCCTTCCATATGTTCTACTACGCCTAGGCCACGGACTGGACCGGCACCCTGCCATTCAGAAAGGGAATTGTTTCATCTGAAGTGGTGTTGCTTTCTGATTATAGTAGCCTGGCAGTTGGGGTCTTTGGAAGCATTAAAAATGGCAGTGCTAATATATGCTGGGGACCCATCTTTGGAATGGCGTCCCTGGTGAATTTCAGTTCTCAGTGTGATAGTTAAGAAGTTGGGACAGTGAGGTCTCTGTGGCTAGTTGAGGTATTGTCCCTGAGCTGGTGTGTTGCGGCTGGGACCTAATAAGTATGTGGTTCTGCAGATGCAAACAGGTTATGGGTTTATGTTAATACAAGGCTGTTAGGGCAAATTTTCAATACAAAAGTGTGAGTGGACTGGTTATTATCAGGTATATTACTGAAGGCGTTTAGCTGGCCTAGCAGCTTGGTTATAACATTTTGGAGACATGTTCTATGCTAATCCTGTGTTTGAAGCAAAACATGACTAATACAGATGACAGCAGTTCTCAGATACAGATTAAAGGAATTTAAATATTAGCCATCTTTAGTACAGTATAATTGATAAATAGGTTAGGAATGATGACACTGCTACTGGGCACAATCTTGTTAGCACAATTCTTTGTACAAAGCTATACAGTACTTAATTCAGTCTAAATAGAACTGTATTAGGTTTACATGGGCAGAAAGTGCAATGTCATGGATTAAGACATGTAAGTCAGTTATTAAGAGATGTCAGTATTTGTAACATACCTAAGCAAGCCTGGCCATCAGGTGTGACTTCATGCCCATCGGGACATTCACATTTAAAACTTCCCTCTGTGTTAAGGCAGTTCCCACCACGACAGAGGAGTGGATTCTGTTGGCATTCATCAATATCTGAAATACAGATGTTCCAGGTCATGTGATTACCAAAGGACAATGATATAATAAACTTGTGTATGAAAACAGAATATAATAAAGAAATCAAAGAGTTACAGGGATATAACAGAGCAAGTATAGAACATACTTTACTTTAACAAGCTGACATTCTCATGATAACGCAATATGGGATATGAAAAGAGAGAGCCTTTGCCTATCCCTCTATCTGCAAAAAGAAGCAACTTTTATCTTTCTGTCTAGGTCAACATTATCAATACACTTAGGATAACAGAACAGATCATTATAAGGAAAGCAATAGGTAATTACACAAGGCCAGGTTTGGGTCCAGCCCACATTTAAGGTTCCGCAAACTGCTAAACTGCAAACTGCTAAACAAACTGGCCGTATTTAGCCACTTTGCTTGCCTGAATCCCCTGCCTTCTAGAATGTAAGTAAACCAGCCAGTGATCCAGAATGAGGTCATTAATCAAATCTGGTCATGACCATATCCCCTGCACTGTGTTTACATTTCCATAGTGTCTGAGATTCTGCAATTTTTGACTAGAGTGTGTTGTGGTGCAAAGGAAGCATAATTCCTTGGTGGGTCCTCATGATTGAAAGTGGATTTACATAGTGTAGCTGGGTGAGGTCACTGATAATGGATCTACATTGTAAAGCATTGTTTACAAGTCTTTTTTTGGCAATAATGGACATTTTCACAGCGTGGGTGTCCTTATTTACTTCTGGCATTTTATTGGGAACCTTGTTCTCATTCTCTTGGAGGGACAGATAATTAAAATTACATTTTAAAGAGATTTTCAGATTTATATAAGTCCCCCCCCACCAACATCCACATCCCTTGTGGGGGACAGGATGCAAGGAATAGGACCTTATCCCTTAACATGGGGAGAAGGTATCTTGCAAGGCTTTACTGCCCTCCATCACAGGGAACAACCCTCTTATGGTTGAATGGCACATGCCCTCCCATTCCTGGCCACTGAACCATCCAAGCTGCATGTCTGGTAGAAAGTTCTGGTATGAATTTTAAGGGAAACCCTCAGTAATTTTTTTGTTTGAAATATGTTCTGTCAACATTGGGGGGGGGGGGTCTTGAATAGGGAAGGTAGCCTTTCTTTTTTGCAAAGCACCTTGACCCAGTGTTGAGGGACAAGATCCTCTTCCCTGCATGAAGTCCACAAGGGGATTTGGGGGTTTTGTTGGGGGGACTCATAGTAATCTGAAAGTCCTCCTTTACAACAAGGACTCTCAAGGTGTTTATGTACTTTTACCATTTTTTTTTTGTAAATATCTCCTTTAAAGTTATACATTGTACTGTTCTGTAAATGTAGCTTCAAAGCATCTTTGTTGGTCTTTAAGCCACATAAAAAGACCCTCTCCCCTCTGAATGATTTTTAAAAAAACATTTTTTTTGCATTGGTACATGTCCAACCATGGCAGTGGCCAGCTACCCATGCTATTTTTCTAAACCCGCTTAAAAATTAGCTTTGAAATAGGCCAGAAAAAAATTACAAGATTTGCCTCCCATAGACTTTGAGAGGGTTTGGTACTATGTTCGGGACTTCCTGCTGGCTTTGCTGAACCTTGCTAAAATCATGTGAACATGTTTAACGCATTGAATATGTAATACTTTAAAGTCCTCTGAGGGCTGGTTCACACCAGATGCTTTCTGTTGTATATTAAACCGCATCTATAATGCATGCACAGTGTTTGCCATGTATTCCAATGGCCCTAGTTCACACATGTGCGGTCAGTTCAAGTGCTATCAACAAAGGTACATCCTGCTGCATTTCTTTTCATCCAGAATGCATCAAGATGCATGAAAATGCACCGAAATGCGCATTGTCCTAATGAAAGTAAAAATATTTCAAGTGTCAAAATAAAAAAAGAGGAAAAATGCACTGGAACACATTAAAAACGCATCAAAATGCATAAAAAATGTGTGTCAATGTGTATGCAAAAACGCATCCAGAAAGCCGCTATGTTTTTTTTCTTATCTTACCTAAATAATTGTGTAGAATTAAATCACCACCTACCCATGCAGTTCTTCATCATCATGAATCCACTCTCGTATCCTTCGAAGCAGTCACATTCAAAGTCTCCTGGTGTGTTGATGCAGTTGCCTTGTCCACACACATCTGGTGATATCCTGCATTCATCGATATCTATAAAGACCAGACAAGGTTACAATCAGCAACAAGCACAACATGTTTAAGATCCATTGGATGATATATATCAACACTTACCTGTGCAGTTCCTTTCTTCTGCATCCAGAGCGAAGCCACTGTCACATCGACACTTGAAGCTACCAATAGTGTTTCTGCATTTTCCATACTTGCATAAGCTTGGGATCATCTTACATTCATTAATATCTGCAAGAAAAGGAAATATTATAATAGAAACTCTTTTCAATATCTATGGTTAGATTACAATTTATATTAACAAAACGTTTACAGAAAACAGAGTAAGACAGGCGTGTCACATGGAAAATAAAATTCTGAAGTCAGTCACAATCAAGAACGTAAGTATGTACAGTATGAAAAAAACTATGGAAAATAATTTCCCTTTGTCAACTGTCAATGGAAATCCAGAAAACAGCTGCAGTGAATGGCGATTCAACAGGGGCATAAGTGTGTGTGTGTGTGTGTGTGTGTGGGGGGGGGGTGCACATATACTAAAAAAGTACTGACTAGTGGCATATACTGGGGGCTTCAACTCAATCTAACTAATAAATTGACTGCCACTGGTTCAAACCAATCATATATAATGTACCGGTACAGTTTGGGGTTTTACTAAAACTGGAGAGTGCAAAATCTGCTACACCTGTGCATGGTAGCCAATCGGCTTCTAACGTCAGCTGTTCAATTAAGCTTTGGCAAAAGCCTGGAAGCTGATTGGTTTCTATGCACCAGATTTAGTAAATTAATCCCTTTGTGTTTCTTCCACGTGTTACCTTTTGAGAAGACTTTTCCGGGTGTTATTTCTTTAGAAGCAAAGCCAGGTCCTCTTGGACAAAGGGTCTCAAATTCTGTGGTTCCTTTCGGGGGACACTGCTCACAGTCAAAGCCCCAGGCAGCCCCAACAGAACAGCAACAGGCATCCATCCGGTGGCGTCCAGCAATAGGAGCCGAGCACTCTTCATCCTCATGCTTTAGGTAGCAAGTCTCTAAGCGGATGTCTGATAAAAACCATACAACCACATTTCAAACATCTTTTCTCATTTGCATAATAGGTGGGTTATAGTGTGAACCCTTCTAATTGCTAATCAATTATGCTATTGTGAAACAATATAATTTATATTTAAAGTATAAATTGCAAAGCAAAGCAAGCAATTTTTTTTAACTTAAAAATATGTTGTGGACTAATTAATCTAACAGAATGTTTTGGGTTGTGAAGGAAACAAGAGCACATAGTGAGAACCTGGCAAACGCTACATACAAATGTCCTTAGTGTAAATTATACCTGTACAGCGCTGCTGGGCCATGGTGTTAACAAGCATTTCTACTACAACATGCAATACACTAATGTATACCTATTGTAAATATATTTTTCTGTATACTATGCAGTAAAGTATGTCTATAAATAAATGTTTAAATTATTGTTGCATAAAAAGTAAGGCAGGCCATACACAGTGCAAATTTCTTTCTTGCAAACACGGGCTACAGGAAAGAAATTTGCACAATTCCCCCCATCAACACAGCCTGCGCTCACAGGGGAATCCGTTTGCCGAGCAACTACCTGCTCCCCGTCGGGAGAAGATAGTGATTATAGCCGGTAGCAATAATTGTAAGAGAATCCGGTAGGCTGGATGTACCCATGTTGGTCGATAAATCAACTTGGTACATTCAGCCTGCCCATTAACAGTTCGAATCTCAGTTTGTTCCTGCTGAACCAGCCGAGATTCGAACAGTGTATGGCCGGCCTAAGGCTTATTCTAACAGCTGATTAGCAACATATACTGTAATATCTGAGCAAGATATCGCTCTATATTTATCCACTTGTATTGATTTATTACCCGTATAGTAATGCTTAACAAAATCACTAGTTCCCTGGTTATCATTCTTCTAATTTTTGGCATGACCATCTGTCTAATCTGCATAGAATCACCAAATTCTCCAATCTAGGAAATCAACTGTGAGTAATCGTATGACTCTTTGCAATCTGTATGCAAATATTTAGGTGCTTGCACTCACAATGATTCTTTATAAATAGAAAAAAAATATTAATAAAAGAAATTTGTGAAATCTATATGTAAATAATCAGGAGAATAAATACATTGCAATTGACTGGTTTACTTGCTTTGTAAGTTGATACACTCATCAATTAGTTACCAGTTAATAATTGCAAATCCACCTATTTTTAATGTCAACAAAATTCTATTATAACTGATCTTTCATTTAACATACAATTGAATTGAACAACACACATTGAAACATAAATAATTCTGAAGGAGATGATTAATTTGTGAAAGTGTGTGATATCATACCAAGACATGCGCGTCCAGAAGAATCAAGCGTCATCCCATTGGGGCATTCGCAAGTAAAGGATCCCATTGTGTTAACACATCGAGAGTTGATGCACAATCCAGGAAACACCTTACATTCGTCAACATCTGCATCCAAAACAAATGCATCTTTCATTTTTGAAACAATGCAAACAATTACAAATTTTTCAAGAGCTCTCCAAATAAGGGTGTGGAGTAATTCCCGATAGGCGTATAACTCATCACTGAAAACTAAAGGGCCAAAAAATATTTATGTAGGAGACTATGTAAGGAACATACCAGCATTGAGAAATGTATGAGTGAAGCCTGTGTCTGGATAGGCTTTAAAAGCAAAAAAAACATCTACCGGGTTCCGTTGTTTGTAGTTTTAGGTTTGGGAACCGTGTCCAAATTGTATTTTATTTGGCTTACTTAGAGTAAACCTTGGAAACTGTAAATAGAAAAAAGATTCTTTCTCTGTCTTCAGTTCAGATAGGTTTGCCCATGTAGTTATTATATTATAGTTATAATATTACAGACTGTTGCTTTAAACATTATATGGTGCAATTCAAGTGAACTTTTGGTGTTATTCAGAATGGCAGAGAAGATTTCTGCTTTGTTAAGACATGGATATTGGGAGCCAGACGGTACACACAATTACATAACTTTCTTTTGGAAAGGGGCATTAACACATAGCTGACAATTCCACATGCCTGCATAGTTTTAATTAAGAGTGAGAAAAGGATGGGACCACCCTTTTTTATTGGTGTTGACATTGGCTAGCACATACCAAGGCGTGTTAAGCTTTGTCATGGTGAACACAAAACAAGACCAAAAGCCAAAGTGTTTGGTCATAGGGAGTAAACCTTCTGAAGCACAAAACAAGGGTCTCTGGGGATCTGACATCAGGGCAGAACTATCCTCCCCATAGGTCAGTGGAAGTATCCAACAGATCATTATGCTGAATCTTCCAAGCCTTGGCCACCTGTCAGTTACTTAGGGGCAAAATATCATGACTAAAATAATACTAGACTAGTAGTTACTAGGCACACACATTGTTATTTTTTAACTATTTAGCCACTGCAACCTCACAATTGTATCTTTCTTTTATTGAAAAAAGGTCACATCAGCTTGTGCATACATCTGGAATATTTTAAATGACATCCTAAAATGTATTAATGTTGGATTTGATATTGATACACAACTGGAAGTACAATAATCAATCCTTTAAAAGAGTCCATGTTTTTAAGTCATATTTTTAAGTAAGACCTATATTACATATAAGCCTAATGTTTTGTCAGCAACCTTCCGTAGATGGAAAAATAAAGGGAAAAGGAATGGCTTTAATACCTTTCCTGGACAAACAATGCTTGTGGCTCCCAGACCAGGGCACAAGACCAAAGCCAGGTACACACCATCAGTTTTAAAACTGTCAGCTCCAGTCGGAGCCACTGTACTAACTATGCGAAGTTAGTGCAACGATCTCCCCTGCTGAGCTATTGTGTTCTGACAGGGGTAAAGCCCCCACTAGAGCAGTTTGATCAGCGCTAGCTGCCATTGGCTGAGAGCACTGATCAGGAGTCAGTCTGCTGCTAGTTTTTCCAGCATGCTTGTCCAACATACACACAGGCCGAATGTCGGTCGGTTATTTTTGAATCGGCCGATGTCTCCTGCCATTCGGCCCGTGTACACCAGACGTAAAATGAAAATGATATGACATTATATCTGCCAAAGAAAAGCATTGAGTAGTCAGAACTCTGATCCTTTCCTTCGGCAGAGATCACACGGCCAAATGTCCAGGTACTAAATATGTATCTAAATATGTATCTTTTTAGTCCTAGAGGCTGGGTTCACACTGGTACGACACGACTGTTGTACGACTGTCATCCTACTTTGCCCTGCGGCATCGATCCTACTTCGGTCCTACTTCTATCCGACTTGAATGAACAAGATAAGATTTTGTTCCGACTTTGAGATAGTCTGACTTGTCCTTTGACCAATCATAACAATCCCAGTGTGACATAAATTCCTTTTACTGCTGCTGTAATCACCATGTCGGATGTCATAAGTCGGATGGTTAGGACAAGGATCCTACTTTGATCCAACTTCAATGATATTCAATGGGCTGAAGTAGGACCAACGTTGGACAAAAGTAGTGCAGGAACTTTTTTAAAAGTCAAACTGACTTGTGTCGGACCAGTTAAGATGGCTCTCATAGGGAATCATTGATTTACACACGTCATGCGACATGTGCTCCCAAAGTCGGAGAGTATGTCGTACCAGTGTGAACCCAGTCTGAGAGAGACTGTTATGTCATAACACCAGTTGTCATTAAAATCCGATTCAGCATTTATACAAGAATGATATGTGTAACCTAACAGCAGAAAACCAATTAAGTAATTCTACCCAGCAGCGCTAAATAAATAGCGCACAACACTGTGCTACCTGTTCATAAACAATTAATATAACAAAATTCATTGACCAATACTAAAACGATACAAAATACATTATGATTAATAACAAAGTGCTTAAAGTGTATGTAAACCTGATTCATGAAATTTGAGCTGGGAATATATATATGCAGTGTTTTCTTATCTCTCTTCAAATCATTGATTACTGTGGCTTTCTCCTGCTCCGTTCTTCTGTTATCAGCATGATAACTTCTGACAAGTTCTCAGACACAGGAGATAAAAGTAGCCTGAAATTTGTGTCTGTGAGGTTGCTATAAATAGATTAGCACAGTGCTGCTCAATTCACAGAACAGCTCTGAGAGTTTCTGCCTATGAGGAGAGGGGGTGTGTGTGCCTTTCCTCCAATCAGCTGTCTTGGCTATGTGCCCAGACTTCACTCCCAGTCCTGAACAGGAAGAGAAAATCTCCAACATGAGGTAAGAATTCTAAAGAATCTAGAAAGGGAAAGACAGCAGATATACTCAGGGCTGGACTGGGACAAAAATTTGGCCCTGGACTTCACCCAGACCAGCCCACTTTAATTTTTCAAGCACGCACAAAAACGGTATATAAACTATACGCAATTGTGCAAATCAACCTCTAAAAGAGAAGGACAAGTCCTGACCCTCACTTCAGACCCGTGTATCGGTTCTGTCGACTAACCTCCTTTCCGTGTGTGTGGGGGAGAGGAGTATCCGTCTTTGAGAGTCTCGACAAGACACTTAACTCGTCGTGACACGATTAGATAAATATCGTTGGAGTGTCTGTGTTTAAAGTCCGATGAAAATAGAGGACACAGACTCTTGAACAGTCTTCAATAGTACGACTATTGTCTTCTTGCCTCGTCCTCTTTCGGTGTCATTAGTTACTAAACTTCTCTCTATTCTTTTGTGACGTATATATATAAGGGTCGAG
>BLSH010472532.1:83132-118661 GCA_018402905.1 Glandirana rugosa
GTTAATAAATACGGTCACCTGTTTCAGAGTTACTTTTTTTAGTTTTCAATATACGGTAAAAGAATACTAAATTTTTTTTTACAAATGTTGAAAAACATGTAATTAAGAATCTAAGAAATAATGGAGATATAGGTGAAAGCATCTGGATGCTTCTGAGGACTTTTTCAGATCCTAAAATAATTGCAGGTCAGCCATTGTTTTTCTATTCATTAGACATAATTTCAGTTGTAAACATTTTTTTTTAAATCATAAGAAAATGGCATATAACTTTTGATTTTTTTCATTGAGACTTTGTCCACTGGCATAAATAATTGTAATCTTCAGTGAGAAGAACTTTTTTTTTAGTTTGTTTTTTTTCCAGATTTTAGCTTATGTTCCACCTATTTATTATGGTGGTTCCATTCTTAATTTAGGTTTCTGATGTCTATGGGATAATTCCCCCCCCCCCCCCTTGCTTACTGTTACCAGCCAACATGTTCTCCAAATATTTTATGTACAGTACAGGGTAGACAGGGAGAAATCATTATATGTGAAGAACCACAATCTTTTTATTGTATACTTCTATTTGACTGAAACTTTATTCAGATCCTATACTTAAAGTAGAACTATGAGCAAAACCTTTAATAACCCTTGATTTTTTCCCATTGAGGAGATTTTCCTTCACTTCCTGTCCCATAGCCAAACAGGAAGTGAGAGGAAATCCCTGCAAATTAAGGGAATCCCTTGGAGCCCCTTAAGTCACCAGAGCAAGTGTGGCCAATGGAAGATTTGCACTCTATTACTTTTTGGCGGGACAACCCAAAGTTTGGGATTTTCTTTTACTTTCACTTTCAACAATAATGGTAACCAGGACAAATAGAGAGGATGAATATGCATAACAAGGGAACAGACAACATTAAAAACTGACAGAGGTTTTAATCCCTCTCCACTCTGTCCAAGTTTTGCCTTTAGCTATACTTTAATTAATTCTGTAAAATTTGTTTATTAATGTAACTGCAGCCAAAAACTTTCTTTTTTATTTTGGTAGACTGAAGAAAGATTTGATTCTTTGCCAGGTTTTTATTTCTATCAGTTTCTCCATTAGAAATACCCCTTCACTTCTTGGCACGTATCTCCCAGACATAGCTCTAACCCTTTCCACTCTAGAAAAACACAGTTCTGTTGTAACAGGGGATAAACCTGGATTTATTTAAAACTCAAATTCGTCAAATCCCAAGTAAGCTGCCATTGCCAGGCCAATGAGCTGTGGGCAGCAGATTTCCTGTATGTACGCCAAAGGGGTGGGGATGCTCATGACATTGTTAACCTAATTTGGCCATGAGCATCTCCAGTCCACCCCTTTATGAACGTGCAGCTGTGGGGTGGGGAATCTCCTGCACACAGCTCATTGGCCTGGCAATGGAGGTTTACTCTCATAATTTACTGAACTTGGGTTTGGACCGAATCCAAGCTCATCATTATTTGTGACATGAAAACTGTTGAAAAGTTACTGCCAGTTCCCCTTGTCTCTGATAATGATCAGCTATAACAAAAATCTGTGACCTGAGTGTTACAGTCGCTGTATTGGCCAACAACATGCTGACTTAAGAATGAGTCAAAAAAAGTAAAAGAAGTCAAAAGTCCGGTGGTAAGAGCACAAAAGTACCTGGTTCACAGGGTAGACAAGGACTTCCCCAGGCAGCGCCCAATGTAGAACAGCACTGTGATCGTAAAGTTGCCCCATTGATGTTGACTTCACATCTTCCATTCACTATATCTTTCCAGCATGTACCTTTAACAGTTTCTGTATAATACAACAATAAAAAATCAGTGTTTCACATTGTATATTTAACAGGTTATTCTTTCCATATTGTTCAATAAATTAGCTTGTGAAAAATAAAAATGAATGTAAACCCTAAATATATTTTTAGTATGTTTGGCATCATACTTTATGGTTTTCTTGAACAAATCTTTTTTGTAAATCTGTTTTTACCTGAACATCCTGCCAGTAACAGCACTTCCTGTCACAGACTGACAATGTTAAGCCACTGCCTTAAAATTTGCAGCAGCATTGCTCATCTGCCACACACACTCCTACATTTGGCCTACCTATGGTCAGGAGGAGACATAAGCAGGCCTGATAGGCAGCCCAGCATCCAAATAATAGCATTGTCAGCCTGAAAGAGGAAATGCTGCTACTGGCAGGATCTCCAAATAAAGCACTTTGCAACAGATTCACTACATAAATATTTACTTAAAGAGTAAATCCACTTTTGTTGAAAAAAAAAATATTCCCCTCTGGGTGATCTATGTACATCACAAGGATTTTAACAAACTTTGTTGCAGAGTTCTACCTTTTGTTACTCTAAAAAAATCCCTGTGCGTTTGTCTGTATTCATGTGAATCTGTATGGGTGTAGTTTCATAATTATCAATGAGCTGCTGCACCTACAGGGCTCTAATGAGGTACATTGAAGGGTCTGCATCCAATGGCGTCGGGAGGTGAGGCTGAGGGGGGCTAGAGCCCCGAGTGATCCCCCGAAAAGCCCCGGGTCTCGGGGCAGTCAAAATCTATTATAAGCCTCGAGTGAGTGGCCATTAACAAAGAGAATGACGCGGCGGCGATGCCTATGATGGACATCACATCACGCTGGTCCAATACCACTAGCGCGGGACGTGTGACACCCATTACAGGGCACTGACCCACCGGCCGCATTCAGAAGGTGGGAGTGACACCAAGACGAGTGACTTATGGCTACGGCAGTGGGAGATCCTGACCGCGCTTCGCGCTTGGCGCTCCGCTCGTGTCAGACTGGGCCTTAAACAGAGACAGGCTGGCTGGGCAGTCAGCTGGCTGGCTTAATCTGACTGCTAGGAAGGAAAGAGTGGAGGTAGGTCTGTGTAATAACAGACAGATTTTGATCATCACCTTGCAGTGGGATGGGGCAGTCAGGTCCTACAGGCTACAGGTACATGCTGTCACAGCATGTACCTGTAGCCTGTAGGACCTGACTGATGTCAGTTAGGTCAGTGTAGGTGTCAGGTCAGTGTAGGTGTCAGTTAGGTCAGTGTAGGTGTCAGGTCAGTGTATGTGTCAGTTAGGTCAGTGTAGGTGTCAGATCAGTGTATGTGTCAGTTAGTTCAGTGTAGGTATCAGGTCAGTGTATGTGTCAGTTAGGTCAGTGTAGGTGTCAATTAGGTCAGCGTAGGTGTCAGATCAGTGTATGTGTCAGTTAGTTAAGTGTAGGTATCAGGTCAGTGTATGTGTCAGTTAGGTCAGTGTATGTGTCAGTTAGGTCAGTGTAGGTGTCAGTTAGGTCAGTGTAGGTGTCAGATCAGCGTATGTGTCAGTTAGATCAGTGTAGGTATCAGGTCAGTGTATGTGTCAGTTAGGTCAGTGTAGGTATCAGTTAGGTCAGTTTAGTGGTCAGCATTGAGGGGCACTGGTGAGGCAAGCAGCAACCACCGCTGCATTCCCCCCCCCCCAGGTTCACAACCCCCCACTACAACCGCCCAACAACCCCCCATCCCCCAATCCACAGCTTGGAATCCGGGCTGAAGCCCCTGGTCTTTTTCACACCTAGCAATGCCCCTATCTGCATCCCTTTAGATGTGATTTTCTATTGGGAATATCTCACCAAAAATGAAATTTTTGTTCAATGGGATGTCTGAAATCTGACTTGTGTCTTAGTGCAGACTTCTGGGAAAGACAGTGAGCCAATCACACAAGCAGGAAATTATGTTTCTGTGGGGTGTTCGGTACACATTCTGTGTACCGAACACCTCCAGGTAGCCATATTGCATTGCATTTTCAGAAAATTACAGAGCAAAAGAAAAGGTAAGTTTTAATGACATTCAGTTACAATATGGCTTATGTCACAATTGTATATGCTATAGTGGAGTTACCCTTTAATAATGATGCAAAACATACTGAAAATCATATTTAGGGCTTGTTTAGACTGTCCCCACCTAAGCTCCAAAGGCAGGGGGTGTTCACACGAAGCTTCATGCCCCCAGTAAAGCATTCCCTTATGTCACAAATGGGGGCCAGTAAGCCCACCAAACATGGCTCATTTAAGTAAATCAGGAAGTGCCACAAATGCCCTGCAACTACGTGTATTGCACACAGTAGCACTGTGTTGATTCCACAAATATGGGTTTTCACCCTCGTATCACCCTCGACCACCCATCAAACCACTCTCAGATCGCTTTTCAGAAGAGTGGCGGTTTAGACACCAGTCTGAACTTAGCTTAAAGCTGGCCATAGATGGATCAAAATTTGACTGCTTCAGCAGGACCCCGCCAAGTTTGATCCATTTGTGTTTTCTCCTGCCCAACAGATGTCAATCTAAAGATAGACTTTTGTAAAATGGGAACATTGGAAATGTTTACACTTATCAGGGACTGCACTGCTGATCAGTGTATTCCAACATAGGAGGAGACTCCACTGTCAGAATACAATAGCACAGTGGGGATGATTCCTCCACCCATAATGCTTGTGTGGATGGAGGATTCTGTTTATTTTTGATCATTTACCTGCCCATCTATGGGGGCAGACATTCACTTTGACCCTTTGTCACTTTTTGAACATATCTAACTTCTAAAAAAATATATATAATGTTAATCCCACTAGTCAAGGAATCTCTAGTTACCAATGCAGATTGTCTTGGTTGTATCCAATGTACTTCCAGGAGGGCATTCACATACAAAGGATCCTGCAATATTTTTGCATGCACCATTGATACAGGGGTTGGACTCACACTCATCAATATCTGAAAAGAAAAATAGAAAGAGACAGTTTTATTTTAATTCATTTGAATAGTGACCACAAATACCTTAACTACTTGCCATTCGGGTCTACACTGACACTTCGCTCCTACACGTTAAAATCTACTTTTTTTGCTAGAAAATTACTTAGAACCCCCAAACATTATATATATATATATATATATATATATATATATATATATATATATATTTTTTTTTTTTGTTTTGTTTTTTCGCAGAGGCCCTATAGAATAAAATGGCGGGTGTTGCAATTTTTTAATGTCACACTGTATTTGCGCAGCAGTTTTTCAAATGCAATTTTTTTGGAAAAAAAAACACTTTCATGAATTAAATAAAAGCAAAACACTAAAGTTAGCCCGATTTTTTGTATGATGTGAAAGATGACATGTCACGCTTTAAAATTGTGTCTGCCCGTGGAACAGCAGCAAACTACGGTGCTTAAAATTCTCCATATACTATGCTTTAAATGCCTTTACAGGTTACCAGTTTAGAGTTACAGAGGAGGTCTGGTGCTAGAATTATTGCTCTCGCTCTGACATTCACAACAATACCTCACATGTGTGGTGCGATCACCGTTTATATATGTGTGCGGGAGTAATGTATGCTTTTGCATTTGCACATAAGCATGGTGGGATGGGGGCATTTTAAATTTTTTAAATTATTATTGTTTATTTTATACAAAAAATAATTGATTTTATTTTGGATTAAATTTATTGCTATCACAAGGGATAAACAACATGGGTAGTGACAGGTCCTCCTTATGGATAGATCTGGGGTCTATTAGACCCCAAATCTCTCCTCTAGCCTCCCATGCATCCGATCAGATACAGATCGGTCTAATCTACTGCTTTTCTGGCCGCTAGTGGCCAGGTAAACAAAGAGGAGGACCAGAAGTGACGACATAACTCATAGCTCCCAGTTTCAGGGGTTACAGAGAGAGGGGAACAATGTTAGTTCCTCTCTCCCTGTTCAGGGCAGCCATCGCCATCGGCCGCATCGCTCCCGGGCACTGAGATTGTGCGGTAGAGCCCAGGAGAGATGGTAGCTGAAGGGGGATTTGAGCGGCTAATTAGCCAATTGGTTCACTTCTGCCTGTTAGGGAATTGACGGCTGAAAAGATACATACCGGAATGATGCCTGTAGGTGCAGGCATCATTCCGATATAACCACTGAAAACAGAGGACGTCCATGGGCATCCTCCCGACGGGAAGTGGTTAACTACAGTCAGTAGAACATTAAAGTAAAACAAAAAGTTCCTGTATGACAGTGTAAGCAAGTACCAAATCCAGTTACTATGTGATGCACAAGCCTCATAAAGTAAACAAAAGAAAAAATCCTTCCTTATTTGTGTCACACGCTAACCCTCCCAGATACTGCAGCTCACAATGAGAGAGTTTCAGTAGCAGAGCCATTGCTGGCAATCCTGAAAGCAGTGAGCAGGACAAGATGCAGCCAGGCGCTTATTAACAAACTACAGTTCTATCAGTGACAATGCTGATAGCCATGCCCCCTGCAACATTTTCTCCATTTGATGAATGCTCCTGTTCCAACAGGTACATGAATTTTCACTTTGACCTTTCATGTGTTGAAGAGGGTGCATGGCCAATGGAAACACCATGCTAATCCAAAGTAGAAGAAATGGCCAGCAGTCCAAAAATAACAGATCTCACAATGTTCATAAGTCCAGGTATGGGAGTTGTCGCCTCTGTACACTATCTTTCAATCCCTTACATGAGCATTGACATACATGCTGGTTTTATGGCTCTTGACTCTTACATATGCATACAATACACACTTGATTTGCTTATTATTGTTCTCTTGTAAAACTCAAAACATATCATGTTCTGCTGGATTAAATAACCTTTGTCTTGAATGGACATGACTTATCTGTCAAATGAAGATCACAGTTGAACATCACAATATAGCTTGTGCCAAAAGTGAAGAACCACCAGTGTTTCAGAGACAGTGTAGTTCCCTTTCTGATAGACAATGTGCATGTAGACCAAAAACTGACAATTTTGGTACGGAGACAAAGGACTCTTTTTATGAACTCCAGTGAATATATTTACCGAATACTGACTAAAAGTTAAAATTACTATTTCTCCATTTTTTTCCCATTGTAAAAAAATAGGTACATGTAGCTTCCCAATTTTTATAGAATGCTACTCTTTGCAATGTGAATGGCTGTGCAGTAGGGGCATATGAGGACAAGACACTAAGTTCCCAGCATAGCTAGAAAGCTGACCAGGGTTTGTTGTCCTGCTTAGTGTGGTCAATTTTTCATAGGAAAGCAGAGGGACTTGCAGGAACACCTGGGATTTCACATAAAGGAAGCAATACAAAGAAAACGGGATACTTCCCCATAAAGTACATAGTAAAGAAGGCACATATCAGGAATATGAAGTGCTGGGGTAACAAACACTAGCGTTTGTTAACCCCCAAAAAAACACAGATCCTGTTCCCTTAAAGCATGTTACACAGCACAGTGCTTGTGCTGTGTCATTTGGCCCCCTGTATCACCTATAATACCTGTCTGATCCTGCCTGGTTCTGCCTTCCCCCTGTGTGCTGACTCTGAAATATCATGGCTGCAGAGCAGTGACACTGGGGTCAGTATGTGCCTCCATCATCTGCAGCCCAGCTCTGTATCTCCTGTGTTCTCTCCCTCCCTCCTCTCCTCCCTCCCCTCTCTGAGTGTCCGCTCGTGCCAGCCCCACTCCTGCTGCTCTTATACTTAACATGAAAAGCCCCCATCCCCTCTTAGAACAGGAAATTCCTCTGTGTCTGTGTTGTATCATAAATCTGTACAGATAACACAGCGTCTCCCTGCGGTCATGGGACTCCTCAGCTCTGTCTCTCCTCTTCTCCCCGGGTGATGTCAGCTGCAATGCTCGCCCCCCCCCCCTTGGAACTCTCAGCTGGTAGAGGAGAGGAGAGAGAAGGCGGCGTGTTATCAGTACAGATACACATATATATTATATAACACAGACGCAGGGGGATTTATTGCTATAATACAGAGGGGATGGGAGCATTTTATACAAGTGGCTTTACAACCACTTTAACTTATAAAGCATGTCCAGTGGTTTTGCTAACCACATCTGCATAAATAAATTTCAACATTTTGCCATAAATGAAATACATTTGTTGATTAATTATTATTGACATGATTTATTATTTGAAATATTTAGAAAATACTTCAGGTTAACATTAAATGGTAATAAATCTGAAGTTATACATAGTAAAGTCCATCTTATTCTGAGTTACCAAATTTTGCAAAAGGAATGAGAATATGCTTAAGACTATTTACCAGTCCACAAACAATAGCAATCAACAATCTTGTAATAGTGGACATATTTTACAATGTTTTCATGAAATTGAGTTACCTTCACAAGTTTTGAGATCAGGTTTATAGACATATCCTTTAGGACAGGTGCAGGTAAAGCTTCCTGGAGTGTTCCGACATTGTCCATTGTCACATAGCAGTCTGTTTAATGCACATTCATCAATGTCTGAAAGGGAAACCAGGACAAAAAGTTTGGACAAGGTACAAATAGTACAAATTTAGAGCACAGCGTTATTTTGTCACCTTACTTGTTTACAATCTGCCAAAGAATATTCTTTAATTTATCCCCTTATTCCATTGACAATACACAAGGCTATTAGGATACCCCCATATTATTCCCTGAAGGGTCCCAATTAAATACGAGAATTATGTTTTTATTTATTTTTTTGGGTGCATGATTATGATCAAATGCTGTATTCAAATATGTTGATCTACAGTCCCAAATACCTGTAATCCTCTAACTGCTTTGATCTGCATAACTGTATTACCATCAAAGGACTATGGGAAAACTTTGGACTCATGAGGAGAACCTGAAGATGCTTGGACACTGGAAAAAAAGCAGTCATTCTCAACCAGATTTCTGTGGCACCCAAGGGTTCCTTCAGAGGTTGCTAGGGGTTCCTTGAACTGTGGCTGATTAACCTCCCTCTTGATGGTGCCTGTATAATTCCAGGTTCATCCCCACTTGGTAGAGCCAGCAGCATTAACAAAAAAGATATTTATATCTGTCTGCAAAGGTGTCATTCTGACTACCACTGTAAGGGGGCATTCTTCCTACTGATCATCAATGCAAGGGACATACCTCACACTGGCCTTGATTAATTATTTTTTGCTGGGGTTCCCTGATACGTGAAAATACTTCAGGGAACAAGGGTTCCTTTGGGGTAAAACTAACACCTGGGAACAAGGTCTCCTTTGGGGTAAAAAGGCCGAGAAAGGGTGAGCAAGACTCTTCAGATCAGTGCATCAATATTATAGGGGACACATAAAGAAGCCATAAACCCAAAATCTGCTTTAACCCCTTTTCTACTAATCTGTAAGGTTCTATAGTTGGGATTACATGAGTCCTTAAAATGGTGCAATCATAATCTGGTGTAACAACCAATGAAAGCCCTAACTTATTAACTGCTACTGATTTTTCTCTTATGGAAACCTCATCTATACTTGCAAGAGGCATCTAAGAGCCACAGGGTAAGGTGCACAAGAATCCTCATTTTATGCTGCTAGTGAGTAATTTAGTTATTTGCTCATTCCTTTCAATATGCTTTAATAACAAGATATACGTGATTAAACCAGAACAAACTTGGATTCTTCCAGCACAGCAACAACTTTGTCAGCCATGGATTCACATAATTAATTTTATTTTGTAATGCAATTATTTATCACTATGTATTAACTCATTATGTTTTTTTTATTTGATCATTTTTTATATGGCTATAAGTACAGCAATAGTAGAGCAATATATCCATCATATGCAAAGGAAAACAATAAAGATTTCATACCATTGCAACTCTTCCCAGTAGTGTCCACTTCGTATCCAGAATTACAATCACACTTGTAGGTTCCCCGAAGGTTTTCACAAATTCCATTAGGACAGATATCAGGATCAAGAGCACATTCATTAATATCTGAAAATTGCACACACAATACACTTAATTATGCTGTTGCGTTGGAGTCTTACAAGGTGCTTACATTTCCTGTTGCATGCAAGTATGGGACAAACTCAACATCTGAAATAACAGCATACAAAGTACATTAAATACAAGATTAAAATGTGTATTTCAACTTTTCAGCCATCTAAGCTGACAACCCACCAAGATATTACTTCTGGCAAGGCTCCGGCATCCAGGAATGCTATTTATATACAATATGTAATTACACTGTTTTGTACAGGCTGGGTTTTTTTAATTGGCCCTGTTTAATCGCTTGCTTATGGGCTGTGGAAAAACTGTTTGTTTACATGAACTAAACAGTGACTGGGAAAATGAGGAAGCCAGAAAACAAAAATGGATCCAATTAGCAAAAGGTATCTCATTTTTTATTTTTTTTTGCAGTGTACAATAACAATGCAATTCACTTATTTGCTCCCTTTTGGCCTGCTAAATATAAGTGTTTTGTTTCATCTATAGGTTAAGAAAAATGAGCCTATCAGAAATTCAGTGAACTTGTGACTTCCCTTGTAAATCTGAAACAGTGTTTTTGGCCCTGCCCAGGTTATCCCTGTGAACTACAGAATACCTCATCTTTGGCTGGGTTCACACTATTGCGAATTGGATGCGGGTTTCCCTGCATTCAACACGCATGTCAGGAGATTGTGACTGGCTCTCTATGGAGCCGTTTCACACATCTCTGGAGCAGCTCCGGTGGAAATTGCACAGGAGTCCTATGCGTCTTCTGGTCCGTTTCAGGTCCAAATTAAGCCAAAAAGTAGGACCAAAATCAAACCTGAAACGTTGAATAGGACTGCACCAGGCCCCTGCTGTGAGCCGCTCCATGCAGCAGTGTGAACCCAGCCTCAATGTTATGGAGATAGGGCAGGTTAGACATTCCATAGTCCAAATCAGGAACCTAGGATGACAACACAGTGGGAAAGAGCGAGAAAGGGAATGATTCACATCGTTGTGTCACCACAGAGTGGTAATGTGGACACAGATATGGTTACGTGTGCCACATCCTATAAATTGAATTTTAGAAATATTGGAAAGGCGAATATGGACTTTATAGGCACGTACAAAAAAGTTTTTATAATTTATACATTCTTTTATTATAATTCTTTAAAACAATAAACAAAAAATATTTTAAAACCACACAAGTAAATACTGCCTGTATGATAGTTTTATGACATCACCCAAAACATCTCATAACAGCTATATTATAGAAATAGACACTCATGGAAGGCCGCATCAACAGACAATGATTCCAAGGTGTATGGTATGTTGTGGATGTGTGGTGTATTGTATCTTGGCCTGCTCTACATGTTGCACACCATGCGCTTCTTCAGGAGCTACAGGCCACTGTAATGCGTGGAAAACAAAATATTATAATAAACAACATGTAAACGTTTAATACAAAGCAAAATTCATCTCCACAATATAACAGTTGTATCTGTAGATTTGTGCAGTATATACTTACACATGAACCGGGAACTTCAGAGACCCAGGCCCGGGAGAGAGTACAAACTCACAACTGCAGGGGCATGTGTAACAGCTTGTATGGGGGTGATATTTCATTGGGAAATTGTAAAAGCATAAGCAGAATACAGTTGAGTCTGACCAATTGGAACTAATGTCCTTTAGTAGGAGCTACCCATTTGAGCTTTCAGACACGCCCTTATTAGTTATATGGTACTGACCAAAAGGTCTGATACTATTAATATTGATATATATAGTCAGATTAAAAAAATTGATAAAAATTACTGTATCAATGGTGTGCCGAAGTGTGTACAGACAGTCAAAAAGGTTTAAAAACAAATAAGGAAAACAAGGACGATATTGGAGGACCAAGAGGACCCCTCAGGCAGAGATTTGGTATACACCCCGACATCCAATCAGCGCAAGAGTTTCTTGATGGCTGTGGCGCACGCACGCGCCCACGCATGCGCGATGGCAGCTCTTCGACCGGTCTCAATGACATTATTAGCGCTCGTGCTGACTGGGCGGGACGTGTCTTTTTACCCGACATCCAGTCAGCTTGTGCTGACTGGATGTCGGGGCGGGACGTGTGTATTAACGGACAAGCTTTTAGCGTCCACAGCTACCACCACACCTGTTGGCTGGTCCCGGAGCAGCGGTATGCAAGTGAGGACCCCCCTGCTAGGTAGGCTATATCAGCGTACTGTCTGTGAGACTTTCGACCTTTTAGTCTGTGGTTATCTGTGTAGAGTTTTACAGGGATGTCCCTTATCTGTCCTATGCAGAATACTAAAGGCTACCCATTTAACTAGCAGAGGTGTACCTCTGCATCAGAGACCCTTACCAGTGGTTACCTTTATACGCCGATGGCTTTCCTTTTCAACAAGCATACCCATCAAGCTATTTGAATACTGCTATAAATGCTAGTTTAGTCACGCAATGTTGCACCTCTAGCTAGGTAAGCCTATGTTGGGACATCCTTCTGGCCCAGACTTTTGTTATATCTTACTCCATTTATATGCACACTCTTACCTTTTTAATGTATTTGTCTCCTAGACAGTTACAATATTGTATACCAAATCTCTGCCTGAGGGGTCTCCAAAACCATCCCGGTTTTCCTTATTTGTTCTTAAACCTTTTTGACTGTCTGTACACACTTCGGCACACCATTGATACAGTAGGTTTTATTTTTTGAATCTGACTATATATGTGAATATTAATAATATAATGCTTTTTGGTCAGTACCATATAATCTAATAAGGGTGTGTCTGAAAGCTCAAATGGGCAGCCCCTACTAAAGGACATTAGATCCATTTGCTGAATTGGTCAGACTCAACTGTATTCTGCTTATGCTTTTACAATTTCCCAGTGATAT
Source organism: Glandirana rugosa (assembly GCA_018402905.1). Lineage (NCBI taxonomy): Eukaryota > Metazoa > Chordata > Amphibia > Anura > Ranidae > Glandirana > Glandirana rugosa. The sequence goes on from BLSH010472532.1 coordinate 95,747, forward strand.
ATCACCCCCCATACAACCTGTTACACACGCCCCTGCGGTTGTGAGTTTGTACTCTCTCCCGGGCCTGGGTCTCTGAAGTGCCCTTTCATGTGTAGGATATACTGCACAAATCTATAGATACAACTGTTATATTGTGGAGATTTATTTTGATTTGTATTAAAAGTCTTAAGTTGAAGAAGCGCATGTCACGCAACATGTAGAACAGACCAAGATACAATACACCACACATCCACAGCATATCGTAAACTTTGGAATCATTGTCTGTTGATGCGGCCTTCCACAAGTGTCTGTTTCTATAATATAGCTGTTATGGGTGGTGTTATAAATCTATCATACAGGCAGTATTTAGTTGTGTGGCAACGCAGTGGGGTTGACTTGCTAAAACTGGAGAGTGCAGCTCTGCATACAAACAAATCAGTTTCCAGTTTTTTTTTTTTTTGTTTTGTCAAAGCTTAATTGAACAAGCTGAATTCGGAAGCTGATTGGCTACAATGCGCAGCTGCACCAGATTTTGCACTCTCCAGTTATAATAAATCAACCCCAGTGTCTCCATAGATAAGCTACAATGAGTGAGTGTTGTCATCCTAGCACTGAAAGGATGTTATGTGCAGAATTGCCAGGCATAAAATTAAGGAAAAAAGCAGAAAAAAAATTTAAACCTAATGTATACACCACATCTAATGACTGGCAAGCCACAAAATATTCAATTTTAGTCCTTGTGTTAAAATTTTCATATTTATATATCACATGTTATTGTATTTTATATGTGACATTTAAAATAACTTCAATTCTCACTCAAAAGTATAAAAAAAAACTAAAATGATTACAATGCATGTAAAAAAGGAGAAAGCAACAAAACAGATATAATACTCCACAGGGTGCTGCCCCAGCCTCAGCACCCTGTTTTTTTGGGCAGGGCTAGATTTAATTTATATGCTGACCCGTCAAAAACCATATGCGTTGGAATGCATTGCTTACCACACTTCCAGGTCATAGACAGGCCAAGACAAGTTGCATTTTTGAGTGGCACATTACAATGCATCACAAGGCTAAATAGAACTAATGCCAAAACATTTTTCTTCATTTTGGACAGACTAAGAGAGGGTTATAACCCCTGCCAGATATTTTACCGTGTCCCATTGGAGAGGTTTCCTTTTATTTCCTGTCCCGTAGCCAAAGCAGGAAGTGAAAGAAAATCCCTCTAAAGTGAAGGAACCTCTAGTTGTCACTGGGGTCACTAGAACTAGTGTCCCCATTGCAAGACTTCCCCTTTATTCCTTTTCTGGTGACAACCCATAGGGGGAGATATACTAAAATTGGAAAGTGCAAAATCTGGTGCAGCTCTGCATAGAAACCAAACAGCTTCCAGGTTCTGTTGTCAAAGCTTAATTGAACAAGCTGAAGTTAGGAGCGATTGGCTACCATGCACAGCTGCACCAGATGCTGTGTGCTCAAGTTTTAGTAAATCTCCCCATAATTTGTAATTTTCTCTCATTTTCACGCTTGGTGATGAGCATTTAACCCTTGTTTAACCATATTTATTTTGTAATTCCTGGAGTTGGACTTTAAATTTAGGTGTTGGGCAGAGGTTACGCAGTAAAGTATACATAAATGCGCCCATTAGGGACATTCACTCTCTCTACTTGTCATGTTTACTGTTATTACTAACAGTGAAAGTAAAAGAAATTCCCAAATTTTGGGTTGTCCCTTAGAACAGTATAAAAGGGGAATGCTTCCAATGGGGACACTAGTTCTGGTGTCCCTGGTGATAACCAGTGATTCCCTCCCTTTGGAGGGATTTTCTCTAATTTCCTCTTCTGGCTATGGGACGGGAAGTGGAGGGAAGTGACCCCAATGGGACACATGGCAAAAAAACATGCCAGGAGTTATAAGCTTCCCTTAATATATCCAAAATGAAAAAAGTTTTCTCTTTATTTCTACTTTGAAGATTAATAGATTATTTGATTAACTTAATAACATCATCTACTTGTGTGGCCTTGTAATCTCTTTTTCATTAAATTATTTCTTACTGTGCTTTTCTGCCTCCTTACAACATGCTCTGTGAGCTCCTAAACCTCAACTTTTCCTGGACACTTACATTTGTTTAAAATGAGGAGTACAAGTTAGTTGCGGTCATGTGCACTGCTCTATGTACACTACAAATACCACAGTCCATAGTTCATCTTGGAAGCGAGCAAGAGAGGGTGGATATGTTCCTACATACAGGGGAACCATGGAATATGAACATAGCCACCCTCTAACAGGAAGTCAGATCACATAACTACCCTCTAACAGGAAGTCAAATCACATAGCCACCCTCTAACATGAAGTCAGATCACATAGCCACCCTCTAACAGGAAGTCAAATCATATAGCCACCCTCTAACAGGAAGTCAGATCACATAGCCATCTTCTAACAGAAAGTCAGATAACAGAACCCCCCCAAAAAATAAGACATTTGAGGATTCAGAGGAGTGCAATTGAAGGGACTTTTCTGAGTTAAGAATGCATACATTTTTTCTTCTTAACCAGTTCCCGACCGCGTGCCGTGTTTTCACGGCGGCAGTCGGGATGCTGAGCGCGAATCCCCGTAAAAAGACAGCGACCTGCAAACAGCTGCTAGTGGGGACCCTGAGGAGTGTGGACGCGATGAGCGGCCACAGGGAAAGAACAGGGAACCGCTGATGTAAACATGGCGGTTCCCCATTCTGACAGTGCAGGCATGGGAGATCTACTGATCCCTGTCACTAGGATCAGTTAGATCTCTCATGCCCATGGTAGCCCAAGCCCCCCACAGTAAGAACACACCCAGGGAACACAGTTAACCCCTAGCTCCCCCCCCCAGGTTAACCCCTTCACTGCCAATGACATTTATACAGTAATCAGTGGACATTTAATTTCTGATAGCTGAATAAATGTCATTGGTCCCAAAAAAGTGTCAAAAATGTCCGACATGTCCGCTGCAAAAATCGCAGATCGCCACCATTACTAGTAAAAAAATAAATAAATAAATAAAAACCCCAGAAATGAATTCTCATCATCCGTAAACGTGGCCATTTTTGCGCAAACCAATCAATAAACGCCAATTGTGATTTTTTTTATCACAAATATGAGGAAGAATATAAATCGGCCAAAACGGGTGAAAAAAAATGTTTTTTTATATTTTTTTTGGGATTTGAATTTTAGCAAAAAGTAAGAAATTTGGGTTTTTTTTTGCAAAATGGTTGCTTTTCTTTTGTTTATAGCGGCAATCAGAAATGACACAGAGGCGATCAAATACCACCAAAAGAAAGCTCTATTTGTGGGAAGAAAAGAAAATTTTGTTTGGGTGCAACGTTGTACGACCGCGCAATTGTCAGTTAAAGCGACGCAGTGCCGAATCACAAAAAGTGCTCTGGTCCTAAAGCTGGAAAACCTTCCGGTTGGTAAGTGGTTAAACCAGAGTTTAGGCCCCATTCACACCTGAGCGTTTTGTAGCTTGAAGCCTGAAGCTACAAAATGCTGGAGGGGAAAAAAAATCAAATATTCTCTATGAAAATGGTTCACATCTCCACTCCAAAATGCCTGAAGCAAAACGCCTGAAGCTCAAAAAAGCACAGGAGCTTCTTTTTTCGCACGATTTTGTGCCTGAAAACAATACGCTCAGGTGTGAAGGGGGTCCCGTTTCTTTTTGGGGGATAAGAATTAAATCTTGTGGGGTAAAATTTTACACAAGTTAAGCATTAGGGCAGAAGCATAACTAGAACCTTCAGGGTCCCAGTACAAAAAACAATGAAGGACCCCCCTGCCCACTGGTATCGGGGTCCTTTCTCAGGGCCCTTCCCTCCGAGCTCTGGGCTCTTCCCACTGATCTTGTGGCTCTTTACTTCTGTTGCGGGCCCTTTTTTATTGTCCTGCAGTGGGAACCTTTCCTGCCATCTTTGGGCCCCCTACAGTGGTGGAATGCCAGACCCTGGTCACAACCTTTGCAACCCTGGCAGTTTCATTACTGCATTATTGTACTTTAGTGTAATTTTAAATGTTGGAGCTTTCACATGATTAGCTGGGACCTATGCACTGAATATGGTCCTCCAGTGTTTTCAGACTTCATTATCCTACAGAAAGCTACATTTTTGGACATTTTAGTAATAGGTTATATGAAATCTTATGTCTGTAAACAAATGCAATTAATAATTGCCTGCCCAGTACACAACAAACCATTAGAGGTAATCACAACATAATCTTCCCCTCCTCCTTACACTTGGGTACTCCTCCCCTCCAGATTATACAAGGTTCTAGGTATACTTTAGTATTTCAGAATATTAGTCATACATACCGGTTCCTGTAGATGTTATTCCTGGGCCACTGCTGCACAGAGCTTGATATTCATCTGAAAACACAGGAAATGCCATTGCAGTTTGTTGTTAAGAAAAGCAACAATAGAACAGTGTATCTAAAAATGCTTGAAACTAAAATGAGCAAGTGAGGTATTTTAAGAAGAGCATGAAGGTTATTTTTCTTCTAGCATTCTGAAATGTATTAACATATTTGTAATTATTATGCACTTAATTATTTATATTATCAATAGAAAAATAATAGCAATGATTCAGCAAAAAGCATCTTTATTTTCAAAAAAGGTGACAGTTATTTTCAGCTGAGTGCAATGAAAGTTAAATATATAATATAATAATAATATATATATATATATATATATATAATAACCAAGTGCTGGAGATACATTGGGAAGCCTATTTTTAAAAAAAATTTTTATGGGGGGGAGGGGGGCTAGATCAATTTTCTATTATTTTCCAAAGTGTATATGGTTTTAAACTGCTGTTTGGTATATATATATATTATATATATATATATTATTCTATATGGATGCAATATTTGCACTACATAAACATATTTACTACAGGCAAAATATTCTGAGAGCACTAAGCACCAGTGCCGGCTGGTGTTTTTTTTTTGGGGGGGCAAACCACCCATCCCCTCCCCCCGCCCGAGCAGAATTCTACCCCCCCGCCCTGACCGGCACCTCTTTCCCGCTGTTTGCCAGTTGGTCTGGCACTTACCCCATCTAGGCGGGTAGCGTGCAGTGGCTCTGTGTCCTCTAGTCCACGGCAGCTTCCAGCCTGTGGTTCCTCCCCTCCTCCTCCTTGGCATCCAATAGGATCCCCTGTGCTTTCAGTCAGTCAGCTGACAGGTGTCAAAACCCACTACCTGATTGGCCGGGAGGAGGATTAGTGTTATAACAGCGAACATTCATTCGCTGATGTAACGCACCTGGGTATGCTGAGAGCGCACTCTCTGCGCCCCTAGCCCACCCTATTTTGAAGCCTATTAGAGCCCCTGGGTCTAATCGGTGCTTAAAAAAAACCCACCCCCACAATTGTAATTCATGCACCCGGCCTCCTGAAAGGGGCCGGGCACATGGATAGGGGAGCGGGCGCCCGTGTGCCCTCAATGGACGAGCCGCCCCTGCTAAGCGCTACGAAATAGCACTACAGGAACTGCCTGCTTTAGGGTCCTTTCAGGGTCCATCTGTTGATCCCCATTGAGCCTGTGGATGACAGGACCGTCTCTGCACTCCGTGCAGAAACGGAACTGTCAGAGCTCCGCTCTCCTATATGGGGGATCAGGTGAACTCGGACCATCTGTCCGTGTTCATCCGATCCGCCAGACGGATGGAAAATAGGGTTTCCATCCGTCTGTATTTAGCGGATTGGATGTCAGCGGATATGTCACCGCTGACAATCGTCGCTCCATAGAGGATAATGGAGCGTCCGTTCAGGTCTGCCTAAAAAACTGACAGGCGGACCTAAACGATCCGCTCGTGTGAAAAGACCCTTAGGGCCAAATTACACTATTGTGTTTTAACATATTCATTATGACAGTGTTTTTCAACTCCAGTCCTCAAGGCACACCAACAGGTCACGTTTTCAGTATTTCCATGAGTTTGCACAGGTGATTTGATCAGTTTCACTGCCTTAGTAATTACCACAGCTGTTTCATCTGAGGGAAATCCTGAAAACATGACCTGTTGGTGTGCCTTGAGGACTGGAGTTTAAAAACACTGCATTATGACACACTAAAATGCGTATGTTTTGGTTACCCATAATAAACATGTTCTGCCTGTTCCCATCTCAATGCTGCAGTGCAGTTTGTTTTGAAAACTACAACATGTTTGTGTTTTTTCTGGGTTTTAGGCTCGGTTCACACTGGCGCGACTTGGGATCCGACTTGTGAGACTCCAAGTCGCATGACATGCGAAATCCCATATTAGTCAATGAGAGCTGCCCTAATACTACTGAAGTCGCTCCGACTTTAGAAAGGGTTCCTGTACTACTTCAAGGCGACTTTTATCCATCTTGTGCCCATAGACTTTATTGCAAGTCGGATCCTCATATATATTGATGTGATCTGGATCCAACATTGCAGGAAGATTACACAGGCATTCCCTGCGGTGTAGCTCCTCCCTCGCTTCAAAGTCGCATCAAAGTAGTACTCAAGTTGCATCAAGCAGCCAGCAAATTGCCAGGAAGTCACCTGGCAGAGTCACACTTTAGGTCGCACATCTTTGAGGTCACAGTAGTGTGAACCGAGCCTTAGTGTGTTGAGAGGCCCATAAAGATCAATTGCATGTTATATGTGTTTTGATGCATTGGCAAAAGATGTTAAAAAGCCTTGGTGGCTGTTAAACCTATCCTCTCCAAAGTCTAACTTCAAAAGCAAATTGAAAATGGACATCAAGGCGCATCAAAATGCACATTACACACACAGAAACGGCATGCTGATTCAACGATGTACCTGCCTAATGCTGCAAGAAAGTGCACCTTTATGCACATGCATAGAAGATCTAGATAAGCCCTTAGGCCTCATGCACAATGGACATTAAAAAAGCATTCTAAAAATGTAAGTAGCTTTGCAGTGAGTTCTTCAGTTTTTTTCAGAGTTTTGCACTAGCGTTTTTTGAGCAGTAGCAATTTTTTTTTTACAGAATAAAAATGTCTGTGAGCCACATTTAGCTGCTTTTTTCCCCCCTCAATTGATCTAAAACGTCCAAAAAAATTGGCGAGCGACATTTTATGAGCTTTTTGAGATGAAAAACATCTCTCAGAACCCACTGGTCTTGGGTTTTTTTACAGCTCAAAAACGTCCCAGCCAAAAACAGTAGATAACAGCCTATGTGTCCATGAACACATAGGATAACACGATGGAGAGTTTATTGACTGTAGAAAAAAACGTCTGCAGCTAAAAACAGCAGCTGTAAAAACGTCCGAAAACGTCCAGTGTGCATGAGGCCTTAAGGTTAACTTTTGCTGACTTAAAACTCAAATTGAGCTATCTGATAAGGGGTGAGTAATTGCTCTCACTCTTTAACCTCTGTGTGTATTTGCAGCCTGAGCTATTGGGCTCTGTAAACAACAGGCTATTTACAATAAGTGAAAAGGAGAAAATGTGACAAGGAGCCTTAGGCTTCACCTGCACCCATGAAGAGAAGACTGTAAAATATTTAAATGCTGCAGTTTATATTTATCTATTGAAAAATATTTTCAGAGAAGGCATACATTTATATGCACTGAAATACTGGAGATGCCCAAAAAGGATTTATATGCCTGATATACTGTGATATGCTATTAGTATTCAGGTTCTATGCAGTTCATATACTGTGGTTACATACAGACAGTCACTCTTACCTGAAGTCTTGGCAGGACAGGGTTTACATGGTTCCCCAAATGCAAATTCTGTGCTTGCACAGCAGCACTCTGATTTTGTCACTGCTCCTTGAAGTGGTCTGACGCACTGACCTCTCTTGTAACCTCCATAGCAAGTGCTCCTCATATGAGTATCTACAACAGAATGCACACAATAGAATGAGACAGCATGATCTATTCTACTGACTAATATACGACCATATACAGTATTTTAGGTGCATTATGTTCTTGTGTTATATACTTCCTTTGCTGAGTAGACACACTCTTAATACTGTCATATAGCACTTCTACCACAAAAACAGCAGTGTGCTGGAATTGTATAAAGGCATAATTAAACCAATAACAATATGGGGGAGGTCTATGGTAGGCTTAAATACAGCAATAAAATACTGTAGGACATTAAATGTAGTCAACTATTTTAATCTATTACAAATTAGAAATTCAAAAAGCATGACAAAGGCTAGATAGCAAAATGACATATACATAGTAACACATAAAAAAGTTCATAAGCAAGTCGACAGAGGAGATTCTATACACCACATTTTTAGTATATATATACAGTATCTCACCCCTCACAGTTTTGTAAATATTTTATTATATCTTTTCATGTGACAACACTGAAGAAAAGACACTTTGGGGTTGATTTACTAAAGCTGGGGAGTGCAAAAAACGGTGCAGCTGTGCATGCTAGCCAATCAGCTTGTAACTTCAGGTTGTTCAATCAAGCTTTGACAATAGAACCTTGACGCTGATTGGTTTCTGTGTGGAGCTGCACCAAATTTTGCACTTTCAAGCTTTAGTAAATCAACGCCTTTGCTACAATGTAAAGTAGTGAGTGTACAGCTTGTATAACAGTGTAAATTTGCTGTCCTCTCAAAGGAACTCAACACACAGCCATTAATGTCTAAACCACTGGCAACAAAAGTGAGTACACCCCTAAGTGGAAATGTCCAAATTGGGCCCAAATTGTCAATATTTTGTGTGGGCACCATTATTTTCCAGGACTGCCTTAACCCTCTTGGGCATGGAGTTCACCAGAGCTTCACAGGTTGCCACTGGAGTCCTCTTCCACTCCTCCATGATGACATCACGAACCTGGTGGATGTTCGAGACCTTTTGCTCCTCCACCTTCCATTTGAGGATGCCCCACAGATGCTCAATAGGGTTTAGGTCTGGAGACATGCTTGGTCAGTCCCTCACTTATACCCTCAGCCTTGTAGGTGTGTTTGGGGTCGTTATCAATTTGGAATACTGCCCTGCAGCCCAATCTCTGATGGGAGGGGATCATGCTCTGCTTCAGTATGTCACAGTACATGTTGGCATTCATGGTTCCCTCAATGAACTGCAGCTCCCCAGTGCCGGCAGCACTCATGCAGCCCCAGACCATGACACTCCAACCACCATGCTTGACTGTAGGCACGACACACATGTCTTTGTACTCCTCATCTGGTTGCTGCCACACACACTTGACACCTCTGAACCAAATAAGTTTATCTTGGTCTCATCAGACCACAGGACATGGTTCCAGTAATCCATGTCCTTAGTCTGCTTGTCTTCAGCAAACTATTTGTGGGCTTTCTTGTGCATCATCTTTAGAAGAGGCTTTCTTCTGGGATGACAGCCATGCAGACCAATTTGATGTGGCGTATGGTCTGAGCACTGAATGGCTGACCCTCCCACCACCCTTCAACCTCTGAAGCAATGCTGGCAGCACTTATACGTCCATTTCTCAAAGACAACCACTGGATATGACACTGAGCATGCGCAATCAACTTCTTTGGTCAACCATGGCGAGGCTTGTTCTGAGGGGAACCTGTCCTGTTAAACTGCTGTATGGTCTTGGCCACCATGCTGCAGCTCAGTTTCAGGGTCTTGGCAATCGTCTTATAGCTTAGGCCATCTTTATGTAAAAGCAACCAGTCTTTTTTTCAGACCCTCAGAGAGTTCTTTGCCATGAGGTGCCATATTGAACTTCCAGTGACCAGGATGAGAGAGTGAGAGCGATAACACCAAATCTAACACACCTGCTCCCCATTCACACCTGAGACCTTGTAACACTAATGAGTCACATGACACCGGGGGGGGGGATGGCTAATTGGGCCCAATTTGGATATTTTCACTTAGGGGTGTACTACTTTTTGTTGCCAGCTGTTTAGACATAAATGACTTTGTGTTAAGTTATTTTGAAGGGACAGCAAATTTACACTGTTATACAAGCAAAGCTGTACACTCGCTACTTTACATTGTAGCAAAGTGTCATTTCTTCAGTGTTGTCACATGAAAAGATATAATAAAATATTCACAAAATTATGAGGGGTGTACTCACTTTTGTGAGATACTTTATATCTGTCAAATTGGCAAAATACATGAAAGCTATATGCTCTAGCAAATTCTTTGCAGTTGTCATTTTTATACAGAAAGAATTTCAAGCGGTTCTAAAGTATAATAATTTATAATAAAATAATAAACATGGTATACTTACTTACTCTGTACAATGATATTGGGGCCCCAAACCTCCTCTTTTGGGAGCTCTAGGCTACTCTTCTTCTGCATGCGCCACCATAGTAAGCCACATAATGTGCCTTGGCCCTCCTCACAGGATTTGATTGAGAGCAGCACGAGCCAATGGCTCCCGCTGCTGCTTCTCTGTCCTGTGAGGAGAGGGAGGCCAGCGCCGCTACAGACAGCAGGCGTAGCGCTGGTTCGAGAAAGTATAAGGGAAGAAAGGAGAGAGTACAAGGTGGGCAATACAATTGCTGGGACATTTTTTCCCAGGGAATACATTAAGGTAAAAAATGTCTTACCTTTACAACCACTTTAAATTGGTTATAAAGGCAGAACGTTTTTTTTATCTTAAAGAGGAAGTAAACCCTGATGGGTTTTACTTCCTCTTCATTGCTCTGCATTACACTACAATGTAAAAGCATAATTGGCTAGTATGCATGGCATACTTGTCTATTATGTGGAAGCCCGCGCAGTTCCCACTCCAGGAAGCGTCCATCTTCGCCCCTCTGCCTTCCAGGGCCGCAGACTCCGGCTCTGTGATTTGCCGGAGCCATGTGACGTCACTCCCAACCATGCGCACGGGAGCCGCCACTCACGGCACGATGTCAGTGAAGGAACGGCACTGTGCATGTGCCCGATGACGTGGGCACATCACAGTACACTGCATATCTCCTAAACCATACAGGTTTAGGAGATATGCAGGGAACCTACAGGTAACCCTTATTATAGGCTTACATGTAGGTTAAAGTGGTGGTCATGAGTTGACAACCACTTTAATACAATTTATGCATTGAGATAAAAAACGTTCTGTCTGCAGCAGCCCCCCCTCAGCCCCCCTAATACTTACCTGAGCCCATCTCTATACAGTGATGTTGCAGGAGAGTTTCTGCCCCTTGGGACTGTCCCTCCTGATTGGCTGAGACAAAGCAGCAGCGCCATTGGCTCCCGTGACTGTCAATCAAAGTCAATTAGCCAATCAGGAGAGAGAGGGGGCGGACCAAGCTGAAGCTCCATAGCAAGCTTCTTGCTGTGGGGGCACTCAACAGGTGGGAGGGGCCTGGAGCACTGACGAGGGACCTGAGAAGAGGAGGATCCGGGCTGCTCTGAGCAAATCCACTACACAGAGCAGGTAAGTATAACATGTTTATTGGTTTTAAAGAAAAGAAAAACAAGACTTTAGTATCACTTTTAGTTTATACAGTTAGGCCAAATTTTTACTTACCTACACACACTCGACCATCAAGTCCGACTGCTAGACCAGGGAAGCATTCACATCTAAAGGAGCCATCTGTGTTCACGCAATGTCCATTCATGCAAATGCCTGGTGTCTCACACTCATCGATATCTGTAGTGACAAGATGACAGAACAACCAAATTATGAAATGACTATTAAAGCGATAGTTTATAACAAAAATAACATATTAACCATATTGTTAAAGTCATATTAATAATAAAAATAAACTTTGTCTTTTAAACCATTACCTTAAATGCGTTCAAGTTATTTTAAGCAAATATTTTCATTTTGTGACGTGATGGACACCCTATGTATTAGCTGTTTAACTCAGAAGATGAAAAAGGTTTGGAAGCAAACTATTTAACCAGCTGACTGCGTGTAAAAACTGTTTAAAACTTTGAGGAAAAATCCTCATACCAGATACTGTTTACAGAATTTGGATTTTTTACCACATTGACACTAGTGATCCACATCTACACAGTGGGTGGTGCATTCAGGATTGGAAGGTAAAAACAAGGCAGGCAGCCCACAGGAGCCAACTATTCTTTCACCCATCAGCAATGTCTCTCCATTTCCTGCCAGCCATCACCAATGAATATGCACGGTCCTAGTAACATCTGTCGAACACTAGAAGAAGCAATCTTACTTTGTTTTATCCACATATGACAAGTGTCAGCATTTTATGCACTATGATCAGGGCTGGATTCACATAGGGGCTATTGGAGCTGCAGCTCCAAGCCCCTTCCTTTAAGATAGGCCCAGCCCAATGGTGTGAGTGAGTCACTACTACTGCTCTGTATACAGTGTACACATGATTGATATGTAAATTGTGGTAGCATATTTAATTTGTTTTAACAAAAGATTGTTTGCATTTTCATTTTATTTATTTCCATGAAAAGGCCCCACCAAAATCCTCAGCACCAGGCCCATGATGCTCTTAATCCAGCCCTGACTATGATGACCATTCTGAAAACAATATACTGATTTGATCCTGACCAATAGGTGGACAACATAGCAATCATCTATATCTATAAAGGCATGTGTCCCAGAAATCTCTGAGAACAAGCTGCATGTATTGCTAAATGAGAATCCTATGGCTTTGTAATAGGTTTGTGCATCCTAAAAAAAAGATCTTGCTTTGAATTGTGAATGCCAACAGCTGGCACAAACAGACTACTGAAAACAAAGGATTTTCTGATGTCCGTTTATATTTTTTGCATAAAAAAATGCAACAAGCATTGACAATATACCAGGAAAGATTTTCAAACCACTGCACACCAGAACAAGTCAGATTTAAAGTCATGCCATGACTAAGCTCTGTGGGCAGGGCGAAACGCGTCAGTAGGCCTGAGTGGGGCCATGCTGAAGCCGAATTTCACTGACTTTGCAACAGGCTTGTTATGTTGTCTGGCGGTTCAAAAACCTTCATTCCTAGTATGTTTGTACAGAGCTGGAACAAGCTCTTTTCTTTCTCTGCCTGCACCTGACAGTTTGATTTGAGGATATTTATCTGGAGCGGTGCCCTAAGTTTATAAATGGTCACAAGCATGCTATACAGGGAGATAACTATCCAATTAATATTAGTTCATATTTATTGTTCATTGCATAAATTAAAGTGATTTTAAACCCTTTTTTGAAATTTTAGTTCAGGAAATCCAGACTCACATGAAATGTAGTCTGCTCACTTGAAAATCCTTCTTACTTGTATGCACAGTTGGTTCCTAAACCGCTATGTTGTGTGTATCCTTTGAAACACACAGCGCCTCACACCCCTCCTCACACCTACCAGCTCCTGACAGACACACAGCGTCTCACTCTCCACCTCCAGAGCCACCTCCATCCTACAATCAGAAATTTAGGGGTAATAGCGTGGATCGTGGAGGACCCACAGGTAAATGGTTGGGTATGGGGGGGGGGGGAGTGTTGTAAATGTACAGTAAAGTAATATTAAACACTCAGTTTTTAAGCACTTTCAGCAACTGATTTAATCACTTATGCCTCTTCTTTATCTTGTTATCCTTGCCTATATTCCAGTTTAGGCTGGTGCCAGGACAACTGCCCCAGGTTTCCTCTTTCGGGGTGGCTTCTTTCTCTTGCAATGTCCTAAGGAGCCACCTTTGTATGAAGGGGCTAAAGTTGTGTCTCTCTACACTCTGTGAATCAATAAAAATACGCAGCCCTAGGAAGGAAAGGAACTCCCCTGCTCCTTCCCCCTCCCTACACTGTCCACTGGTAACTATTTCCTGTGAAGACCATAAGTTCAGGGAAGCCACACTGAGAGGGCAGAAGCCAAAAGCATTGAAAGTTGTAAACTGCAAGTGCTGGGGTAAGAGTTCTAAATAGTTTAGTAGGGAATGTTTATTTTATTGCCCTCAGCACGTTAAGCTAAAAAAAAACACTGAGGGTTGAATACTACACTATATTACCAGAAGTATTGGGACGCCTGCCTTTACATGCACATTAACTTTAATGGCATCCCAGTCTGTAGGGTTCAATATTGAGTTGGCCCACCCTCTGCAGCTATAACAGCTTCAACTCTTCTCAGAAGGCTGTCCACACAGTTTAGGAGTGTGTCTATGAGACCATTCTTCCAGAAGTGCATTTGTGAGGATAGGCACCGATGTTGTACGAGAAGGCTTGGCTAACAGTTTCCATTCTAATTCACCCCAAAGGTGTTCTTTTAGGTTGAGGTCAGGGCTCTGTGCAGGCCAGTCAAGTCCCTCCACCCCAAACTCGCTAATCCTTGTCTGTATTGACCTCAGTTTATAGACTGGTACAAATAGTTTGGGGGAGGGGGGATTATGCCTTGGGGTTGCTTTTCAGGGGTTTGGCTTGGCCCCTTAGTTCCAGTAAAAGCAACTCTTAGGCCTCATTTACACTGCTGCTGGTAAACGGACGCTTTGAGGCATTTGGGCATTTTTTTCAGCTGCCCATGAACTTTCCTCTATGTTATCTTATCAGTACATTTACACAGGGTTGTTTAAGGTCGTTTCCAGGCAGTTGAGTTTAGAGGTTTTTTTGGAACACAAAAAAATGGGTTCAGACGCCAGTTCAGAGGCATTTGAAATGCCAAACAGCTTGCAAATGCCGCTAAACGCGTCTAAACACGGTAACTCGCATCTAGAACCGTTTCATTTACAGGCATTTCCATTCTAAAAAAAAATGTAAAAAAAAAAAAAAAAAAAAAACGCTCCTAAACGCAAACGGCAAAACGCGCCAAAATGCGGCATGCAAAACGCAGCAAAACGGCCATTTTAGACGTCTGCTTCTAGCTGTCAAAAAAATCATTCAGTGGAGGCTCATATAGCATTCCGTGTAAATGGTGCCTGAAGGCATCAGCATACCAAGACTTTTTAGACAACTTCATGCTCCCAACTTTGTGGGAACAGTTTGGAGATGGCCCCTTCCTGGTCAACATGGCTGTGCACAAAGCAAGGTCCATACCAGTCCTGACCACAACCCGATGGAACACCTTTGGGATGAATTAAAGCGGAGACTGCAAGCCAGGTCTTTTTGTCCAACATCGGTGCCTGACCTCACAAATTCACTTCTGGAAGAATGGTCAGACATTCCCATAGACACACTCCTAAACCTTGTGGACAGCCTTTCCAGAAGAGTTGAAGGTGTTATAGCTGTAAAGGGTGGGCCAACTCAATATTGAACCCTACAGACTAAAACTGGGATGCTATTAAAGTTGATGTGCATGTAAAGGCAGGTGTCCCAATACTTTTGGTAATACACTGTACTATAAAGGGTAAGTTCACCTTTACAGAAAAATCTGTAAGATGAACTTACACAGGCCCCCCTCCTCAAACCCCCCCACCCCCCAGTCCCGCTGATCTGGAGTCCGGCGATCACCCGCACTGACACATCGGGTCACTGCTTCACTGGTCCGGGGCTTAGAAATTCCCTGCGGCTCAATCTACCTAAACGTACCTTATAGAGGTACGTATAGGAGGCATTCTAATTGGTCGGCGGCGCCAACCAATCAAAACTCACGTAGCCTGTCCTGTCACCGCAGGCGAAGAGGAGAGAAAGCCGCTGGGATTTCTAATCCCTGGACCGGTAAAGCGGCAATACGATCTGTCAGAATGGGCGATTGCCGGACCCCAGGTCAGCGGGACCGGGTGCAATGGGGAGGGGGTCCAGTATAAATTCACCTTACTGATTTTCTGTAAAGGTGAACTTACACTTTAACATAAAAAAATGCTTATCCTTAGTACTACTTTAATATACTGTATTATGTTACCAAAAACATGTAGTTTACTAACAAAACCTACAGTATATTTCTTAGCACAACTTTCTGTGCTTTGCTAGACAGACACAAGTACACAGCACACAACTTAAACACCACAACAAAACAGAATGAATGTGAGAATGATTATGATTTGGCATTGTTACTATGGAGGTTACTAACTGTTTTTATGTTTGTAGCTACAATAAATCATCACAAGTTTCAGCAATAAATGATATATACAACGTTACCATGCATACAAGTAAAGCCACAACACAGAACAAGGCTGTGTAATGTACAACAATCCTGACCTTAAAAGGACAAAATGAGTATGAAACACCTCTATTCCTTTCTTTAATCCCTGGCTTATGGCCATCACACACGCGCACAATATCCAAACTCAATCCAATCCAACTGTATTTTATTAATAGACAGCAATGCTGAATATTACTAGAAATACATGAAAACTATTTGAAAATTGTTAGGCATTTAATTAGTGTTATATAAAATAATACCATTGTATAAATGATGTATACATTTTATTATGAAAACATTTAAAAATATAAAAATAAAAAATACTAGGGACAAAACAAAAAATACACCTTTTCATGTTCAGTTTTTGCAAAAAAAACAATATTTTGAAAAGAAAAAGTTTTTCTTAGTTTTTGCCAGTAATTTTTTTTAAATAAGTCGTTTTTCTCCTTCACTGATGTGTGATGAGGAGGCGGCACTGATGGGCACTGATAGGCTGCACTGATGGCCACTGATGAGGTGACACTTATGGGCATTGATGAGGCGGCACTTATGGGCACTGGTGAGGCGGCACTGATGAGGAGGCAATAATATGCGGCACTTATGGGCCCTGATAGGTGGCACTGATGGGTGGCACTGGTGGGCACTGATATGTGGCACTGATGGGTGGCACTGATGGGTGGCACTGATAGGTGGCACTGGTGGGCACAGATAGGCAGCACTAGAGGGAGCAGATAGGCAGCACTGGTGGGCACAGATAAGACTTTATGGGTGGCACTGATGGGCGGCATTTATGGGCACTGATAGGTGGCACTAATAGCCAGCACTGACTGGCATCACTAATAGTGGTGGCACTTGTGGGCATTGATTGCTGGCACTGGTAGGCACTGATTGCTGGCATGGACAAGCACTTGTGGGCACTGACTACTGGCACTGGGGTGGGCACTGATGGCTGCCTCTGGTGCCCTGATTACATCCCTAGATGTCCCCTGTGAGGAGATCCTGCTGATCGGCTCTCCTCACCACACACTCTGTCAGTGTGAGGCGAGGAGCGCAGATTACCGGCACTTCCTTGTTTACATGTGGCCACGGCTCTTTACACAGATCTGGGTCGTGCCGTGTCCTGGCAACACGCACGACCGCAATCGGCGGGCACGCAAGAGCATGCTTTCTGTCATCCCAGAAAGAGAGCCACACTGACTCGCCGTCATTTGACAGTGGGCGGGCGGCAAGTGGTTAATTGATGAAGAAGGTTTCCCAGCACCTTCAAGAGTGGAAAGATGTAAGTTGCACTCGTCACCACTGTGCATAAAAAGGGACAATGCTGCTTACCGGATAATATTGACCCTTTAGTTATAAAGGGTCAAATAATGCATAAATGGAAGAAGCAATACGGTCCTGCTTCTGTTGCATAAGCCACGCCAAGTCATCCTGTGTTCAGGGACCCAATCACAATGCCAGAGATTTGGAGAGACAGGCAGCAATGTCACTTCCAGCAATGTCTCCTCTCTACTTTGCTGGAAGTGGCTGCAGAAGAGGGAAAGAGTTGCTGAGTATCAGTCCTTAGCCTGTCTCTCCAAATCTCTGGCATTGTGATTGGGTCCCTGTACACTGGATGACTTGGTGTGGCTTATGCAGCAGAAGCAGGACCGTATTGCTTCTTCCATTTATGCGTTATTTGACCCTTTATAACTAAAGAGTCAATATTCTCCAGTAAGCAGGATTGCCCCTTTCTATGCACAGTGGTGACGAGTGCAACTTACATCTTACCACTCTTGATGGTGCTGGGAAACCTTCGTCAATTAATCATCTATTATTGTTGGACTGCCACTAGTTAAGCTATTTGATTGGTGCTGCACCTTTCATGCTGATATGTGGGCTTCATCTTGCCTATTAGTGCTGGCTGCCTACTTTGTGGACTTTTTATTACCAAGCGCAGATTTTAACTTTTTTATAACTTTTCATATTAACAAGCTGGTAAATGGCTGCTAGGACCGCCGGCGTACTATCAGTCACCTGCTGGTTAACTTGAAAGGTTAACTGAAGCAGCTCCCATTCCCGCTTGCCGCTAGCGATAATCGCAAGTGAATCCGGCTGGCTGGTTGTACCCAAGTGGATTGATCTATCAACTTTGTATATTCAGCCTGCCCACACACAATTCGTATCTCGGCTCTTTCAGCAGAAACCGTCTAAGGCCGGCCTAAAACAGACCATATACTCTGAGATCCTACTCTTCACTCATATAGGTGTTTAGATTGGATTTCATAGATTTTACAAGATTAGCAGTTCACTCGTTTACTGTATTTAAATCTTGCAATGTCTCTTTTAGATTCAACTATATTTCTCACACTTGTGGTGTCCTAGGACCTAGCAGAACATAATGTTCATGTAGAGTTTTAATAGTCCCAAAGTGGCTAAACATATGCTGCCTTGTTCTTTCTCAGTTCAGTGACAGTTTACTATAAAGATTCCTCAATTAGTTAATCCATGCAAAAATATTTTACAGCAATAGAGCTCAATGTTCTGTGTTTTCATTGAGCATATCAAAAAAAGAATTATTTTTGACAAAACAAAATACAAGACAAAGCCAGATAAACCACAATTAATTTGGCTGCACATGTGTTTTTGCTCTCTTGTTGAAGACTTGGTAGGATAGTGTTTGCTTGAAACCACATTCCAAATAGGCTGAAGACTACGGTCTCAGATATGTATGCAATATTTGTAATGAGCACAGGCTGTCGATTCACACCAGAATTTGCAAACAGGAAAAAAATTAGTGCGAACACACGAACCCTATTAAAATCAATGGGACTCGAACATTAAAAATCAAAAGTGCTAATGTTAAAGGCTTATATGCAAGTCATTGCCATAAAAAGTATATGGGGACCTGGGTACTGCCTTAGGGGACATGTATCAATGCAAAAAAAAGGTTTTAATTTAATCGTTTTTTCAGGAGCAGTGATTTTAATAATGATTAAAGTGAAAAAAAATGTAATTGTTCCTTTAAATATCGTGCCTGGGGGTCCCCTTAGTATGCCTGTAAATTCCCCCTCCCAAACCGTACCAGGCCACATGCCCTCAACATGGGGAGGGTGCTTTGGGGTCCCCCCCAAAGCAACTTGTCCCCATGTTAATGGGGAGAAGGACCTCATCCCCACAACCCTGGCCAGTGGTTGTGGGGGTCTGCAGGCGGGGGGCT
This sequence comes from Glandirana rugosa, assembly GCA_018402905.1. Classification (NCBI taxonomy): domain Eukaryota; kingdom Metazoa; phylum Chordata; class Amphibia; order Anura; family Ranidae; genus Glandirana; species Glandirana rugosa. The sequence continues at coordinate 114,867 of BLSH010472532.1, forward strand.
TATCGGAATCTGGAAACCCCCTTTAATAAGGGGGCCCGCAGATCCCAACCTCCCCCTATGTGAATGAGTATGGGGTACATTGTACCCCTACTCATTCACCAAAAAAGGAATGTAGTGTTACAAAAAAACAGTAGGCAGTTTTTGACAAGTCCATCATTGTATAATATCTCTTATTCTTCACCCGATTCGTCTTCTTTCTTCCTCTTGTCCTCCTCCATCTCCTGCCCCACTCCTTCTTCTGGTCTTCTGCTTCTTCTTTCGGTCTCCTTCCTTCCTCTCATCATCGTCTTCATCTCTTCTTACTCCTCTTTCTCTGCTGCAGCTCCCGTTGCAGATCAGAGGCGATTCCTGGAATGGACGGTCTTCAGTTTGACAATTCTTTTATAAGAAGGGGCAGGACCACCAACCGGTGATGTAAATTGGTGACCCCGCCTCTCTGACATCACATGATGTCAGAAGGGGGCGGGGTAACCCATTTACGTTACTGGATGGCCCCGCCCTTAGCTATAAAATAACTGTCAAACTGAAGACCGCCCATTCTGGGAGTTGCTTCTGGACAGCACAGCAGCGGCGGAGAAAAAAGAAGAAGACGACGACGAGAGGAAAGAAGAAGCGGAGGAAGACCGAAAGAAGAAGCAGAAAACCAGAAGAAGAAGCGGGGAAGAAGATGGCGGAATAAAGAAGAAGACGTTTTTAATAAAGGACTTGTCAAAAACTGTCTACTTTTTTGTAACACTACTACACTCCTTTTTTGGTTAAACGGTAGGGGTACAATGTACCCCATACTCATTCACATGGGGGGCAGGATCTAGGGGGCCCCATTATTAAAGAGGGCTTCCAGATTCTGATAAGCCCCCCATCCGCAGACCTCCACAACCACTGGCAAGGGTTGTGGGGATGAGGCCCTTCTCCCCATCAACATGGGGACAAGGTGCTTTGGGGGAACCCCAAAGCACCCTCCCCATGTTGAGGGCATGTGGCCTGGTAGGGTTCGGAGGGAGGGGGGGTGCGCTCTTGTCCCCACCCCCTCCTGCCATACCAGGGCTGCGTGCTCGGATAAGGGTCTGGTTTGGATTTTGGGGGGGCCCCATGCCATTTTTTTAAAAATTGGTGCGGGGTTCCCCTTCAAATCCATACCAGACCCAAAAGACCCGTTTTGTATTTTGGGTGGACCCCCACGTTATTTTTTTTACAAATTTTGGCACAGAGTTCCCATTAAAATCCACACCAGACCCGAAGGGCCTGGTTTGGATTTTGGGGGGCCCCCACGTCATTTTTTAAAAAAAAATTGGCACGGGGTTCCCCTTAAAATCCATACCAGACCCGAAGGGACTGGTTTGGATTTTGTGGAAACCCCCACGCAATTTTTTTTTAAATTTTGGCGTAGGGATCCCCTTAACCACTTAAAGACAGAGGCTCTTTCTGAGATTTGGTGTTTACAACTTAAAATCATTTTTTAAAAAAGAAAATTACTTAGAACCCCAAAACAATATATATATATATATATATATTAAAACACCCTAGAGAATAAAATGGCAGTCTTTGCAATACTTTATGTCACACCGTATTTGCGCAGTGGTCTTAAAAGCGGCAATTTTTTTTTGGAAAAAAAACACGTTTTTGAATTGAAAAATAAGACAACAGTAAAGTTAGCCCAATGTTTTTCTATATTGTGAAAGATAATGTTACGCTGAGTAAATTGATAGCCAACATGTCATGCTTCAAAATTGCGCCCGCTCATGGAATGGCGACAAACTTTGGCACTTAAAAACCTCCATCGGCAAAGTTTAAAAATTTCTACAGGTGAACAGTTTTGAGTTACAGAGGAGGTCTAGTGCGAGAATTATTGCCTGGCTCTAATGATCGCGGCGATACCTCCCATTTGTGGTTGGCGGGACTTACATATGACTTTGTTTCTGCGCGTGACAGGGGGCTTTTAATTTTTTCTTTATTCTTATTTATTTTACTTGTTAATTTTTATTTGTACATTCTACATTTTAAAAAAATATGGGTCACTGGTATTCCTATTACAAGGAATGTAAACAATCCTTGTAATAGAAAAACAGCATGACAGGGCCTCTTATATATGAGACCTGGGGTCAAAAAGACCTTTACACTAAAATGCAATAAAAAAAATAACTAAATAAAAAAAAATTACACTTGCAAAAATAAAAGTCTCCTTTAAGAGAAAGACATGACCCAGTCAAACAGGTACAGAAAAATTTGGCCTTGAGTATTGGTGGTGGCAGAACGCTGTAACCCCTCACAATTACTCTTGTTGGGTGCAGGAATGGGCCCTGCTGTTGTAATTTATTTTAAAAAATTGTAATGACACGCCCCAGGCAAAAAGGTGCAGAAAAATTGGGCCTTGAGTGTTGGTGGTGGCAGAACACTATAACCCCTCACAATTACTCTTGTTAGGCGCAGGAATGTGCCCTGCTGTTGTAATTTATTTAAAAATTGTAATGACATACCCCAGGCAAACAGGTGCAGAAAAATTGGGCCTCAGATGTTGGTGGTGGCAGAACACTGTATCTATACTGTATATATATATATATATATATATATTCTTACACTGCCTGAACTGACTCTATATACTATACACTAAATGAGCTGTATACTGTATATAGCCTACACTGAATGCAGCATGTTATATATATATACTATATACTGTGTATATATATTCTTACACTGCCTGAACGGACTTTATATACTATACACTGAATGAGCTGTATATACAGTTGTATGCAAAAGTTTAGGAACCCCTGACAATTTCCATGATTGTCATTTATAAATAGTTGGGTGTTTGGATCAGCAATTTCATTTTGACCTATCAAATAACTGAAGGACACAGTAATATTTCAGTAGTGAAATGAGGTATATTGAACTAACAGAAAATGTGCAATATGCATCAAAACAAAATTAGACAGGTGCATACATTTGGGCACCCCAACAGAATAATCACATCAATATTTAGTAGAGCCTCCTTTAGCAGAAATAACAGCCTCTAGAGGCATCCTATAGCCTGTAATGAGTGTCTGGATTCTGGATGAATGTATTTTGGACCATTCCTCCTTACAAAACATCTCCAGTTCAGTTAGGTTTGATGGTAGCCAAGCATGGACAGCCTGCTTCAAATCACCCCACAGATGTTCAATGATATTCAGGTCTGGGAACTGGGATGGCCATTCCAGAACATTGTACTTGTTCCTCTGCATAAATGCCCGAGTAGATTTTGAGCAGTGTTTTGGGTCGTTGTCTTGTTGAAATATCCAGCCCCCGCGTAACTTCAATTTTGTGACTGATTCCTCAACATTATTCTCAAGAATCTGCTGATATTGAGTGGAACCCATGTGACCCTCAACTTTAACCAGATTCCCAGTACCGGCACTGCACAGCCCCACAGCATGATGGAACCTCCACCAAATTTTACTGTGGGTAGCAAGTGTTTTTCTTGGAACACTGTGTTCTTTTGCCGCCATGCATAACACCCCTTGTTATGACCAAATAACGTGCGGTGTTTGCCTCAATGAACTCCATACGTTTGCGTGTAAACCTGTTCGGTCGAAGTAAAACCTTATTCCACGACACCTGACTACTTTGTTTCTAACTCAATAAACCAGTATTGTTCCCCACAATACGTACCGCCGTTTTCTTGTGTCACAAGGTTCTTTTTGTGAACGATGGGTGTCATTTTAAACCACCTCCAAGGTAGTACGACACCCCGACACGTCACGGCCATGACCCTTAGACCAATTTCAACTCCCAGTGTACCCAAGGTGAGTTATAGTCGTC
>BLSH010472532.1:145469-171963 GCA_018402905.1 Glandirana rugosa
GCAGAATTTCGGTATACGATTGGAGCTCCGTCTTCCCCGCTCCTCCCGTCGTATCGTCCTCCTCTAGTCCGCAAGTCCAAGTAGACGGGGATCCTATGAGTAGTACAGGTGCCCCCAGTCCAGTCCTCCCCTCCGCAATTTAACCGTAACATCACGTACCGCCTCAACCTCTTTCGTCTTCTTGTACCTCACATGTTCTTCTGCTTTCTCCAACTCCGCCATGCACTACAATGCCAATTTAACGCCTCCCCTCCTGACCTGACCCCCGTGGACATGATGAGTATCCTAGGGGCAGATGAACCTGAACGCCTGATCTCCTCCTGCTATGCTGCCCTCCTCGCCCCTTCTGCCTCGAGGTTAGCATATGGCTTTAAGACGAAGTGGGTGGCGGATGTGGGAGAACTGGAGGATGAGGAATGGTCGGACGTGCTGTCCTCTTGCAAACTCGTGTCCCCCAAATTGTCTGATAGACTCACGCAAATTTACATTGTGCACAGAGCCTACCTTACTCCTGCCCACATGGCTAAATATAAACCTGACCAGGATCCACTTTGCCCAAGATGCGGTGACGCTAATAGCTCCTTTTTCCACCTCATATGGACCTGCCCGAGTATCCAGGGATACTGGAAGCAGGTAGTCGACTTCCTGCATGATGTCATGGGCTCCCCACTAACGCTATGCCCAAAGCAATGCCTGCTAGGCCTAGTGCCCGAGCAGGAACAAAACAGATGCCTCCATGTCTTCATGCAGGAAACGCTATTCAGCCAGACTGATGATAGCCAGGAAGTGGCTTAGAGCTGCATCACCAACCTTTCAAGAGTGGCGGGCGGCAGTAAACCATTCCCTCCCATACAAAAAGTTACTCTACCAACATGGAAAATGCCCTAACAAATACCATAAAATATGGGATAAGTGGACCCAGTCGTTGTCTACAACTGATGATGTGCTGAACACATAATTTTTTTTTTTCGAATGTCTTTTCGTTCTGCTTTGTTGTGTGAGGTGGCTGTAATATATTGCGGTACTGAATCTGTGGCCTTACCACGTATGGTCCTTCTTTCTATGTTGGAACTGCTGAACTCTCCCGTACTACGTTCCCTTCACTAGGGCCAATTTTGCAGATACATATATTCTGATATGCAATTGTACGATCCACAAGTTGTAAACCGCTTGATATCTATATTATACATGTGACATAACCTGTACCTGTATACCTCAATGTACCAATAAAAGTTAATTTTGGATTAAAAAAAAAAATAGGGCTTAATTCACATCCTGATTAAATATAAAACTCTTTTATGTGTTTGACCTGAAGGAGTAAATAGATTTGTTAACAGCTTGCACTGAAGAATGTATTAGTAATCCAAATAAAATGATCACTAAATACTGAAATGCTCAGTTCCTTACCCTTTTGCTAAAGAGCACCTGTCTGATTCATTTATCCTATTCTTATTAATTACAGGTAGAGATGACTACTTTATGAAGAGGCCCACAGCCAATGTTCCGAGGAGAGGTTTCATAGCATACATTTTATGACTTGGCCTCCTCTGTCTCAGATCATGACTCACCACAAATGCTTTGGACTCCCCATTGCTGTTTATGAACCAACATTCTCAAGTACAAATTCCACATACTTCCGAAGTTATTACACAAACATTTCACCCAGCTAGGACTCACAGCCCTCCCTGTGTCTGCGCTCAAAAGGAACAATCTGACACTCTCTACTTTCAAAGTTAACTTGTACATGTGCTGGCACACAGGATTTTCCATTTGCACAGAAACCATAAAGAATTCCATGGCAGGTGATTCTGGCAAATGATTTGGGAGGCATTTTTAAACATTCCTATTTGCTTTTCACCTTGTATCTACACTTTAGTTTCATTTTACATTTTGCTTTGTGTATAACCTTTTCTACCATAACATTTAGGGCCGGTTGACATCTGAATTGCACAGGAACTCGGTCTGCGTTCCTGTGCGATTCTTATGTGGCTCAGTGTAGTGAGATTTTAGAATGGGCTGAACTTGCACTGGATTGCACCAAAAGTAGGGCATGCAATACTCTTCAAAAATGCACTACACGGGATGCATGGTATTTCAGTACCATGTGATCCGGTGCAGGCAAATGCACTGTGTTTGGGGTGTCATTATGATTATATAAGGATTATATTAGGAATATAGGATTATATTAGATGTCCTTAGGATGATATAGAATGTATATATGCGATTAGGACACCTGAAGCAGATCACACACCCAGTGCGTTTTGAACACAGTGCAGGAAATGCGCACGGAACGTGGGTTTCCCCTCACCACATTCTGGAGTGAACGCTCCCTTACAGTATAATCTATATATGACTTAAAGTGGAGTTCCACTCACAAATACATCTTTATATATTTCAAATCCTCTATGCATGGGGGAGAGACATCTTATCTATGTTGCCATAACATCGGGGACAGACCTTCCTCCGTCACTGCCCACTGTTATGGCAACGAGACATGCACTCGAGATCGAGAGGTGCATGCTGGTTATCCAGCATGCACCTTATCCAGGAAGAGACTCGAGGAGGGGGCGAGTGGACTTCACATGCCCACAGCTAAGATGGGAAATCCCAGTAGAAAAAAAAAAATCTGTACTGCAAGTACAAAATAAATAGGAAGACTACCCGGATTTAAAGCTATCAGTTACTTTATTTGTGTAATGAATACTAATTAGGTGGATGTCAGCAAAAAAAAAAAATTATGTGGGCGCTAAAACTCCGCTTTAAAGTTGATCTCCGGGCACAAGCATTTTCATTTAAATATATCCCTCAACAGCCACAAAGAATGTGCAAACTGTTGGCGTTATATAAATCCTGTATTATAATAATAATAATAATAATAATAATATAAATCCACTTGTGTCCCCAAATCCCTTTGCAAACCCTGTTCCTTTGCAAATGTAGCAGTGAGATCATCACTGTAGAAGGGTCCCATCAGGATCCTTCTCTCTTCAATTTTCATTTTCCTGCTAATTGTTTATTTCTATTTTATTAACCATTAATATTACACTTTTGTATTTTAATATGCTTGATTTGTTATTTTTTTACGTTACAAATAAAAAAAATTAAGAAGAAGAGCAAAATTGAAAAAAAAAATAGTAAAAAAGTTTTCCAATGCTTTGTACCAGAATTATGATTTTAGTTTAATTTTAAAGAGAATAAATTATATTCTCTTAAAAAAGAGAATAAATTATAAAACAACATTTGCACTTTTTATCTACAGTAACACCATTTTTTAAAACACTGGATACAAAAGAAAAATTGCATTTTTTTTAGCGCTGTTACTTTTTTTTCTATTGGCTGCATTAAAAAAATCTTCAATATCATGAAAAGAAAGCCTTGCTTGTCCTTAAAAAAAAATATATATGTATTATTTTATTATCTTATTTAATGACAAAGTTATTGCCGAATAAACAGTCTCATAGCAGAAATGTATGGGCCTGCTTTTTCAGCTCTGTTGACACCCCTGATGCCAGTGTATCTTGGTGGAAAACAATAGTGACTAGCCAGGATAAATATATCACAACTGAACAATTCCCACAACAGAGACTTGATCTTTGGAGATGATTGTCTGAGGGGGCCTAGACACATACAAGTGTTACCCTTTTGAACATAAATGGCCAGATGAATATTGGAGATGATTGTATGTTTGAGACAGAACTGTTAATCTGATTCAGATGTCAAAAGTTTCATAACATTCATATCCGGCATCTGCCGCCACCTGCATCTCCACTTCATGCTCTTAACTGATTTAAAGTATATATATAGTGGTTTTGTGTATATGTTCTTTATTATGGTCAGGAAGAATTAAAAAAAAACCATATATATATATATATATATATATACATTTTTTTTTTTATCAAGCAGGTAGAGCTTAGGGTCGGTTCACACCTGAATTGCACAAGAACGCAGTCTGCATTCCTCTGCGACTCAGTGCTGTGTGACTTTTCAGCCCATTCAGTTAAATGTGCTGAAATCACACAAAAATGATTGCATGAATTACTTTTCATAAATGCACCCCACCAAATCGCATGGTTCTGCGGAACCATGTGACCAGGTGCAGGCAAACACACTGCATTTGCGATCTGCATTATGCGCATCATCAAGAATATATTGAAACCCACATAACACAGAACGCGGGTTTCCTGCACTGCATTTTAGTTTGAATGCGCCTTTAAAGTATATGTAAACTCTTACGATAAATTTATTTTATGCATAATTTTGGCCAGTTATATATTTGCGATTGAAAGGGTTTTATTATATCTTTTTGACAAGTGCAAATAAAGAATAAAGCTGTTCATCCAGCCAGAAATCTTGTGAGCTGATAACTTCCTGTACTCTCTGCCACTGTGATCAGTTAGCATTGGTCCCTGCTATCTACGTGTACTATAAAACACTTTCCCTTGTGCAGGGAGGTGGTATGTAGTCCGAATACACTCCCTGTCCTAGGGTAACAGCGCTGCTGAGCATGTTTGTCACCCTAGGGAAGGAAGTGATTTAATGGCAGGGTTACCTATAAAGGAAAAAAGTGTGTACAAAGAAAATAAATGCAGGCACCAAATCTAAGAACTGGTAAGCTGCAATACTATGAATTTTTCTTCCTGGGCTTAGATATGCTTTCATTCTCCTTTTTATGCACTGTGCTTACCAGTCACTGTTGGTTAAAGAGGAAGCAAACCCTGATGGGGTTTACTTTCTCTCTATTCCCCTGCAAAGTAGAAGCATAATGGGCTATTATGCATCGCATAGTAGCCCATTATGTGTCACTTACCTGCAAACAAAGCCTGCGATGTCCAGCGATTTCGCCTGTGCAGGCAGAGTCCATCTTCAGCCCCTCTTCATTCCGGGGCCGCGATTCCGGCTCTGTGACTGGGAGCCGCCAGTCGCGGCACGATCTCGGAGGCCGTTTCTTCACTGCGCATGTGCCGAATGATGTTGGCAGTGCAAGTACACTGTATATCTCCTAAACTGTGCAGGTTTAGGAGATATGCAGGGCACCTACAGGTAAGCCTCATTATATATAGGCTTACCTGTAGGCTAAAGTGGTTGTCACGCACTTTAAAGACCTCCTTCGATCAAACTGAGAATTGAATAACTCAACCCAGTGACCTATCTCTCGGATAGCTCAGTCTGCAGTTTCAGTTATCCAAGTCCAATGCTGTGCTGTCTCTTTAGATCAGCCTTTTTCAACCAGGGTGCCCAGACACCCTGGGGTGGCTTCTGGCTTCCTCAAGGATGCCTTGGCAAAATGCTTAAAAATTGCCCCAAATTGCCCAAAAATTGTCAACAAGCCAACAAGTAGATTAAGCCTGTCTTTTTGTTACACAGACCACAGGTTTATATTGTGCACCATTACAATTTTGGGCACTGTGAGGTCCAGCCGTTGGCATCCCAACAGCTGATGATGTAATTGGTTGGTAAGGAGGACATCAGATGCCTGCATCTTTGTTTGCCATCAGCACTGGGGTCACTTTAGCTGAATGAGGGAGAAGAGGAACGCTGGAATACTAGCCAGTACCAGTGTGCAAAGGTATATTTTCTTTGTAAAATTAAATCACCTCTAATGTTGGATGTCCTATATGTGTGGATGTTGCTCCGTTATGTAAATCTATTGGTTTAGTTCTTTCCATTTTAGGTGCCTTTAGATGGTATGGAAACTTAAAGGATGCCTTGACTGAAAAAAAGTTGAGGAACACTGCTTTAGATAACCCTATGGTGTTCTGGGAATGCTCTGTCATATAATTTATTTATTTCAGGTACTTATATGGCGCTGTCAATTTACGCAGAGCTTTACATATATATTGTACATTCACATCAGTCCCTACCCTCAAGGAGCTTACAATCTAAGGTCCCTAACTCACATTCATACATATATATTTATACATATACTAGGGCCAATTTAGAGAGGATCCAATTCACCTACCAGCATGTCTTTGGAGTGTGGGAGGAAACCGGAGTACCTGGAGGAAACCCACGCAGGCACAGGGAGAACATGCAAACTCCAGGCAGGTAGTGTCGTGGTTGGTATTTGAATCAGTGACCCTTTTGCTGCCAGGCAAAAGTGCTATCCACTACACCACTGTGACACCCAATGTAATCAATGTTTATTTGTGAAACAAAAATGTATACACATAATAGAAAAAATAAAATGGAATATAGGACTCTACATGCATGGACCTTGAAGATCTTGTTTGATTTCCAAATTGTTAGTGGGTCACGTTGCAGTTCATTTTCAACCACAGTAATGAGAAAATTCGTAGGGGCCGTATGGAATGTTTTTTCTTGAACGAGCAAATTTCTAAGGCGTGAATGTGGTTTTCTTTTGAGATAGTCAGTTCGTCCTAAAATCGATTATTCAAATCAAATGTTTTTGGAAGTTTTGAGTGAAATTCATCATGTCATCAAATATACTGATCAGAATTTTCGTATGAATTTTCCTTCAAAAACATATGTGTAGCACTCACATTTTAGACCAGTGGTCTTTAAACTGCAGCCCTGGGGCTGGATGTGGCCCTTTGCTTGCCTTTATCTGGCCTTTGAGGCATTATTCCTGCCACTGACACTAACCATGGGGCATAATTCCAACCACTGACACCAACAATAGGGCACTATTCCTTCCACTGACACCAACAATGGGGCATAATTCTTTTCACTGACAGCAAAAATGGGGCACTATTCCTCCCAACAACACCAACTCTTTCTCCTCCTAATACCTAATAAGAAGGCATTGTGTAATCACACTGAATTATAAGCCCCCCCCCCCCCCGGTTTAGACCGTCCAAATAAAAAAAAAGTTTGGAGGAAGCCTTTTGGGACCAAATTAAAGGGAACCAATCATTAATGGACCACTGTAAGTATGAAGCCTTGCCTGTCAGAGATTAAAGTGTTTTGTAAAGGTTCATTTTTTTAAAATAACAAACATGTCATATTTACCTGCTCTATGCAATGGTTTTGCACAGAGTGGCCCTGAACCTCTTCTTCTGGGGTCCCCCGCCAGCGAACTTGGCTCCTCCACTTCTTTGGGTGCCCCCATAGGAATCTGCTTGCTATGGGTGCACTCATACAGGCTTGATCCCTAGCAAGGCAGAATGCATGTAAAGGCATACACAGCACAGCTTGGCTGCCCCCCCTTACAGGATTGGACTGACAGCGGCAGAAGCAATGGCTTCTGCTGCTGCCGTGTCTCCTGTGAAAAGAGGTAGAGAGGAGATGAGTTGCTGCAGAGGGGCACAGCGCTGGATCGAGATCAGGCTGAGGTAGGTGTTTAAGGGGAGCTTAAAGGTAAAGGTAAGGTAAAAAAAAAAACTTTTTTGTTTTTATAACCACCTTAATTTTTCATTATTTACATATCGTTTCTATCTCTCAGAGTATCAGTGTCAGACTGTAAGGACCAGTTCACACATAGGCGATCCGACTTCAGGGGCGACTTTGCTAGGTGATTTGAAAGCAATTTGAAAGCGACGTCAGAGCTACATTGGGCCTTACAACGCGACCTGAAGCGAACTCCATGCCAGGCCATTTTGCCTGTGGTCAATCAGAGAAAAGAGGGAGGGGGATTGCATTAACCACTTTAAGACCGAGGCTCTTTTTGGAGTTTGGAGGTTATCAGTTAAAAACAGTTTTTTTTGCTATAAAATTACTTAGAACCCCCAAACATTATATATTTTTAAGACCCTAGAGAATAAAATGGCGGCCATTGCAAAACTTTATGTCACACCGTATTTGCGCAGCGGTCTTAAAAGCGCGATTTTTTTGAAAAAATTCAGTTTTTTTAGTTAAAAAATAAGACAACAGTAAAGTTAGGTCAATTTTTTTCCATATTGTGAAAGATAATGTTACGCCGAGTAAAATGATACCCAACATGTCATGCTTCAAAATTGCGTCCACTCGCGGAATGGCGACAAACTTTGCAACATCAAAATGCCCATTGGCGACATTTAAAAAATTCTACAGGTTAGCATTTTTGCGTTACAGAGAAGGTCTAGGGCTAGAATTATTGCTCTCGCTCTAACGATCGCGGCGATACCTCACATGTGTGGTTTGCACACCGTTTTCATATGTGGGCGGGACTTATGTATGCGTTCGCTTCTGCGCGCGAGCTCGCAAGGATGGTGCGCTTTAAATTTTTTTTCCTTTTTTTAATTATGTATTTTACTTTTTCATTTTTATTTTTACAACTTTCTTTTTTAAAAAAAAAATTTTGATCACTTTTTTTCCTATTACAAGAAATGTAAACATTCCTTGTAATAGAAAAAAAGCATGCCAGGACCTCCAAAATATGAGATCTGGGGTCAAAAAGACCTCACATCTCATATTTACACTAAAATGGCAGGGGAAAAAAAAATGTCCCCTTTAAGAGCATTGGGCGGAAGCTACTTGTGACGTAGCTTCCGCCCAGCCATGTTATGGAGCCGGGTGAACGGCTTCAGCCGCTCACTCGGCTCACGGACACTGGGGGGGAAGGACCCGATCTTCTCCGCCGCTGCCGGCGGGTCCGGTAAGCGGCGAAGATGACCGGAAAGCGGCGGGAGGGGGGGGCACCTCTCCCGCCGCTGATAAAAGTGATCTCGCCGCTAAGATCACTTTTATCTGACGCAGAATCGCCTGCTGAAAAAATAGATACCGGGGTTATGGTAGCTATCTGCTACCATAACAACGGTATTCCACTTCAAAGTACCGCCGTCAAACGACGTACGGCGGTCTGGAAGTGGTTAAAAAATGATTTTCTTTTTCCTGTAAAGTCACTTCAAAGTCGCTTCTTCATAGACGGTGATCCGACTTAGAAGCGACTTCCATTGACTTCTATGGGCTCAAATCGCCTAGAAGCCGCTTTGAAATAGTACAGGAACCTTTTAAGAAGTCGCTCTGAAATTGGAGAGCATATTAAGATGGCTCCATTCATTTCAATGGGATTTCTGATGTCAGGCGATTGGAGGCGACTTGGGGTGACACAAGTCGGATCACAAATCGCCTAGGTGTGAACAGTCCCTTAGTCTCCATTCAGATCTTGTGTTAGCAGCAACCAGCATTCACACTCATGATTTCTAAAGCATGATTTACAAGCGTTTCTGCATGTTGCGCACAGGGCAGCCCATTCACTTCGATGGGCTGCCTTATGTGCATTCATCGCCCCAAAAGAAGCTCCTGCTTGATTTTAAATGCAGGTTCTGCCCCAATTGCAACACAATTCTGTTGCGTGACAATCACAGCAAAATCATACTACGCTTAGGGTGCCATTAAGAATAATGACACCCAAATGCACGTCTCACATTTTGCTGCGATTTGGAATCATGGGCAGAATTGCAGCAATTCTGCCCTTGATTCCAAATTGCCTGATGTGAACAGGGTCTTAGGCTATCTTGAGCTCAGTGCTGAGAACAGAGACTCAAAAACATGGCAAATATATCAAAAGTGCTATTACATGGTTTGGTAATAATTAAAGTGATTGTAAAGCCTCAAGGCTCTTCACCTTAATGCATTCTATGTGCTCTCCCCAGACCCCCCCCCTTTTTCTTACCTGAGCCCAATCCGATCCAGCGATGTGCACAAATGCAGTGGCTCCAGCCGCTGTCTCTTTCCTCATTGGATTGATAGCAGCAGGAGCCATTAGGGGGAGCTGTCTGTCAATGGACGCAGCAGCAGGACTCGGGAGCGAGCCCGAACGGGTGCACCCAACCTTTTAAAAAACAAAGGTTTACAACCCATTTAACAGTTCTATCCATGTGCAGCAGCCAAAGCAGGGTAGTCATTATAAGCTCTGAACCTAGGCATCAGACAGGTCAGCCTTCATTGGTGAAAGGGAATCTGTTCTAAAAAAAAAAAAAAAAAATACCTGTACACCCGACTAGTTCCAGAGAAATGGGTTCACGAGTTTTAAAATATGTTCACCATCACCAACCACAGCCTATAAATTGGCAATTGGCCTCTTCATTCAGAAGCTCCTCAGGCAGATGTTTACCGTAATGATAAAATCCACGTAAAAGCATTGTAACATGTCTAGCCCAAATTTATGATTGAAAAGAAATATAATAATTGTATTTTCCTTTGCTTTCCTTCATATTTTATTGTTTTATTATTTATTGAGAAAGTTGTGACCCACATTTTCTATCATCCCTTCGGGGAGAATTTCTTTTACATGTTTGATGCATTCTTGGGATTGTTGGAATGTGCATTTCCTTCTTAGCTTTGGCTTCCTGGCTAGTTTAACAACATTTGCTCAGAAGGTTTACCAGTGATAAATAGAAAAATTACATCAAACAGAATCCATTCTTCAACTAAAAAATAGGAAAAAGTAACAATTTTGATTTAACTACACTGAAGTTGGAAGTTGGAAGACTGCATTCCGAGTTTCCTAATAAACAGATGTTCTGAACAGCTTTTTTGTCTATGATTTCTGTTACCCATTAATGAAAAATTAACATTATATTTTTGGTATACTATAGGTGTCTTATAAAACAAATCTGAAGTGGTCAATCTGGTGAGTACAATTTCTGGCATGAACACATTACATACTGTCATTGTGTGCTTTCCCTTGGATGAAACAAACCTAATGATAGAATCTCACCCATCATTATTAGTACATTTCCGTCGGGTGGTAAAGCATGCCTGTCATGTGAAAGGAAGACCAACGAGCCCTTACCGAAGGACACTTCTAGGGATGTATTTATAGAAAGAAATTGCACGTAAATTGGTTCTGTGTGAATGGGGCAAAAGGAAACTTTCTCAGGCTATATTCTCTGCAATTCAAATGTGTGAATGCAGAAAATACCACATTATGGCCACTAGATGACTCTGACTATCACAGGGAATTAGTATGCTCCTCTGCTCCATCCAGTGGCCATAATGCACAATTTTCCAAATTCACACATTTGAATTGCAGAGAATATAGCCTGAGAACATTCAATCTTACCCCATTCACAAAGAACAAATGTAAACGTGGTTTCAACTGACAAACAGCTATGCAAATGCACATCCCTAATGTTCAGTTTAACTAGCAGCGCTGTCCGTACTATCTGCTAGCTATTAGTGAAATCGTTTTTATTGAAACAACATGCACAGGGTAGTGATTGCTGGTAAACATAACATTGAGATTTACAAAGCATTACTAACAGTTAGGCAGCCACATAACACAACCCTGTTCTAAATAACTGAAATTTGTATCTGCTTATGACTTTTATATGATTCTAACAATCTTACACATGTTGTTGAATTAAAAGGTTGGACAGGATCTCAACCTACCTCTTACCAAATTGTCCTTGCACTTACACCATTTGAAAAAATCCGTGAGAAGGCCACTCCGATTAGAAATGTCTTATCACAATCCTATTATATGCTGGTTGCTAGTGAACACCAACAAGACCCTAGCTTCCTGACAAAATGGGAAGCAGATCTCCACAGGACGTTTTGCCCTGCCCAAAAAGATAGAGTCCATTTATTTGCCCATATTTGCCCCCTGTGCTGGGGGGCTCTGCCTCTAGGCAGAAGGAGTGTGATGGTAGTGGACAGAGAGAAGTAGAGAGGAGGAGGAACCAGAAAGGGACCCTCACCCCCTTCAGTCTCATCTTGGCTGGGGACCTGAACAGCAGGAGGATTGGACAGAAGTCACAATGTTGCAGTAGTAATAAAAGTGACTGAGTGAGTAACCTCTACACCTTTCTCCCCCCAAAGCCTACAAGGGAGATTGCAGCCAAGTGCAACATTCGGCACGCTTTCAGAAAGACAGTATACTGTGATCTTCCACATTTGTTTGGGGAATCCTCAGTTGGAGCCAAGTGTGCTGCCATTTTGCAGGGAAGACTAAAGCACTTGAAATCAAGCTGGGACTTGTGGCTAGCCAGGATGTACTGTGATCAGTTTAAGTTGTCCTCAAAGTCCTACATTTACTAAGTTCTGGGCATCCTCTAACTTTCTATACCCATCCAAGTTACTACCCCCTGGTGGGCAAAATGCGAATCGCCGCCTATTTACGTCGATTCGCGCCCAGCTCCCCGACTGCCGCCGTGAAAAGACGGCGCGCGGTCGGGAAGCGGTTAATTTATTATTATTTATTTATTACAGGTACTTATTAGGGTTGCACCGATACTAGTATCGGTATCGGTGCTGATATCAAGCATTTGCCCTTGTACTCGGGCAAATGCTCCGATGCTTGATCCTATACCTGGGCAGTCAGGAGTGATCGGTGGGGGAGTTACAAGCACCAATCTCCCTGTATAGATTTCAATAAAGCAGCTGACAGCCACTTCTCCTCCTCTCCCTCCTGCGTTTTTCAGCTGCTTTATTGAAATCTATACAGGGGGATTGGTGGTTGTAACTCCCCCCACCGATGCACCAATCACCCCTGACTGTTCCTGTAATCCTTCTCCTGTCCCCCTCAGTGCTCCGCTTCGCCCCACCTCCATGCTCCGCTCCTGTCCGCCTCCGTGGTCCGCTCCTGTCCGCCTCCGTGCTCCGCTCCTGTCCCCCTCAGTGCTCTGCTCCGGTCCCCCTCTGTGCTCCTCCACCCCCTTTGTCCTCGATCTGTCAGGATTGAGAGCGGAGGAAGGAGCCATTAAATCTATCATTTACCAACCCCTTCCTTTTCCGAATGAACAGAGTCACTGACTTACGCTGCTTCAGTTTATGAATGGAGAGGAGACTCTGTCTCCTCTCCATTCATCTTCAGTGCAGCTGAGGCTGCAGAGAAAGGGACTGGGGAATTTGTGTCCTCAGTCATTTTCTCTGTCTCAAAAGGGAGATGCCAGTGGTCTGTTAGGACCCCTGATATCTCGCCAAAGCCACCCAATGGGGCTGATAAAAAAGAAATAAATAAAGAATTGTAATAAATAAATATTTAAAAGGTTAAATTGTAAAAAAAAAACAAAAAAACACACTGACACCATCCACCCCCACTCCCCCAAAACAAAGTAACAAAAAAAATTGTAAAACATAATTAAAAAATTAAAAAAATAAATTGTAAAAAATAGAATTGTAAAAAAACCAAAATAAAAACAAAAGACTACTGACACATTCCTCTCATCATCAGTGCTGCATATCGATGCCACTGTCACATGATGTTAAAAAAGTATCGTTAATCGGTACCAGCGAGTACTTGAAAAAAGAACCGGTACTTGTACTCGGTCTTAAAAAAGTGGTACCGGTGCAACCCTAGAACTTATTTAGCTCTGTCAGTTTATGTGGCGCTTTATACATATATTGTACAGTCACATCAGTCCCTGCCCTCAAGGTGCTTTATCTGCTTGAATGTCTTGATATTGCTATATTCTCATTGCAAGCCATTTCTCATCCATAGTTTACATTTTTCTTCAAAGTTAGCCATCTCAACAATGTGTCTGCCTTTTTTGCCTTCATTCTTAGGGCTAGTTTGCACTAGTGATGCTCACTGAAGAGACATCCTCATTTGAATCAGTCTTCAGAGGGCATTTGTCGGGTGGTGAGGAGGTGTGGTATCCTGTATGTTCATAAGTAGCGATGAGCTTGGATTCGGTACAAACCCAAGTCTGTCCAAACCCAGAAGTTAGCTGTCATTACTGGGCTACATGAGCTGTGGTTGGGACATTCCTAGCTCCCCAGCTGATATATACAAAGGACCAGGAATGCTTGTGACATCATTGATATAATATGGGAACCTGGACCTACAGCCCATCATGGCGGCACAGTGGTTACGGAAAGCACTTTTGCCTGGCAGCAAAAGGGTCGCTGGTTTGAATCCCAACCACGACACTACCTGCCTGGAGTTTGCATGTACTCCATGTGCCTGCATGGGTTTCCTCCGGGTACACTGGCTTCTTCCCACACTCCAAAGACATACTGGTAGGTAAATTAGATTCTGTCTAAATTGTCCCTAGGATATGTATGAATGTGAGTTAGGGACCTTAGATTGTAAGCTCCTTGAGGGTAGGGACTGATGTGAATGTACAATGTTTATGTAAAGCGCTGCGTAAATTGACAGCGCTATATAAGAATCTGAAATAAAAATCAGCCCAGCAATGACCACTTACTTCCAGGTTTGGACCAAAGCCAAGCTCAAGATGCTATTCCTAAGCAGAATATATCTCATTATATGCATAACATAAATTGGAATTCTGTTGAGTTAATTATTTTTACTGTACAGAATATCACAGTAAAGTTTATCAAAACCATTAAAGACAACAAGAAAAAAAAAAATCATACGTTACCTATGCATTCTCCTCTTCCATCCAGGTGGAATCCTTTGTTACACTCACAGCGATAGCTTCCAGGAGTAGGTATGCAGCGACCATGCAAACACAGGTTGCGGAATAAGACACAGTAATCTGTCACAGGCTGCTGCTGTGTGAGGTTTACTGGTAGAACCACTGCAAAGAACAATAAGAGGAAATAAATAATACATTAGATTACAAGCACAATTCAGACATCTTTAAGTACCGAACCACATATTGTAACACATGGGGTGCAAAACAGAAGAAGGCAACATGGATAGCAATTTAGGGGTAAATGACTGCAACTTATAGCTGAAATGAAATCATAATGTATTAATATTTTAGTACAAAATGTGTATTTTTATATTTGTTTGATTCCAATAATGGGGGAAAAAAACACCTCAAGCTTAAACAGCAATCGGCCATAACATGTCTACCACCAGGTAAAGTGAATAACATTAATATTCTCATTACAATTGCATCTGATAGTGGGCAAACATAAGTATTTGCGTGAGTTAGATAAGGGCTGAATTGTAACCCAGATAGCAAGGAAAACTTGGCACAAATTTGTGGCAGTGTTGAATTGTAAGTCTGTTAACTTACTGCACATATTCACTGGCAAGTTGTACACTTGCAGAGCACCTAAAGCACAAGTTCTAGTTGAGACTTCTCCGATTTGTAGCAAATTTGTAGCAAGAGCAAGGTTTCAGTGGTGAGTCTACAGCAAGAGCTCTGCGAGTCACAGTGGCCCCTGTGGTGGGGTGACTATTGCACAACATAACTGGACCAGAACTTACAGCAGACTTGCAGAATGTTTGCAAAGAAAGTTGATCTGGAGTCATGCAATAAAGACTTGCTGCAATTGTGCAACAAACTTGTGAAGCCTGGCAAGTCTAGCAATAGCTTAGCAAGTCATTTTCAAACTTGCAGCTCAATTGCTTGCTCTCTGGGAATTGTTAGACAACTGGCTCAGAACATCTCCAAAACTGCAGCTCCTGTGGGATGTTCCCGGTCTGCAGTGGTCAGAACCTACCAAAAGTGGTCCTAAGAAGGAAAACTAGTGAACTGGGGACAGAGTAATGGCTGGCCAAGGCTTATTAATGCACGTGGGGAGGCGAGACTGGCCAGTGTAGTCTGATTCAATAGAGGAGCTACTGTAGCTCAAATTGCTGAAAAAGTTAATCCTGGTTCTAATAGAAAGGTGCCAGAACACACAGTGCATTGCAGTTTGTTGTGTATGGAGCTTTGTAGCTGCAGACCAGTCATGGTGCCCATGCTGACTTGTGCCTACAGCCAAAAGCACCTGAAATGGGTACATGAGTATCAGAACTAGACCACAGAGCAATAGAAGAAGGTGACCTGGTCTGATAAATTCAAGCATGGTTTGAGGAACACAGCAATGAGTTTGAAGTGTTGACTTGGCCTCCAATTCTCCAAATCCCAATCTAATCGAGCATCTGTGGGATGTGCTGGAAAAACAATTTCAATCCACAGAGGCCCCAACTAACAACCTATAGAACTTAAAGGATCTGCTACTGAAGATTTGTTGGCAGATACCAAAGCATACTTTCAAGAGGTCTAGTGGAGTCCATGCCTCGAAGGGTTATGGTCGGTGGTAATAATGTTATGGCTGATTGGTTTATATGTTTCAGTCTAAAATTCTTTATAGACATTCAACAGGGAGAAAAGGGGTATGAAGAAGAATTATACAAATTAGGAAATAAAAGACTGCAGAATGTGCAGTTATTGCATCGCTTGCAACACTAGAAATGATGTTTCTAAATCTAAGATAAAACAAAATGGCAAATGTTGGGCCAACCTTTGAATATTCCTTGCTTAATAACACTTCCATTGACCTACTCAATAGTTGTGGTCAGGTTCTTTTCAGAGCCTGGACCGGCTCTTTGAGTTTGAAAGTTTCCTGGTAAACCTGAATACTAAAAGCTGGTAGAGGAGCAGTGAGCAGAGGTTAGGAAGGACACAACTGTATAGGCAGGGCCTCATAGAAAACATTACAAGGCATAGGTTTAATAATCCTACACAAGTCCCTGCATAGAACAAACATGGAAATGCATGCTAACTGACGAAAAGTGCCATCATCCCTAATAGTATACCATAGGAAAAAACCCTCAATGGTGGGACTATGTCGGCACTAAACAATATGAAATGTAACAGTATAATGTAAAAATGATAGTTTATTGATACATATTTAACCAGTTCAGATCCGCGTTATAGCCGCAAGACAGCTACAGTGCAGATCTCAACTGCCCAGCGGACGCCCCTTTGTGCGCTCCCCGCGCGCACTCACAGCCTGCGGCGGCGCATTCTTGCGGCCGCCACACGCTGCGTGGGCGTGCCCGCGGGTCGGGCGGACTCGATGTCTGCCTGAGACCCACCGATCAATTGTAACAGCTGCAGAATGGGGAACCGCCAATGTAAACACGGCGGTTCTCTGTTCTGTGCAGTGGGACAAAGCAGATCTACTGATAACTGTCACTGGGATCAGTTAAATCTGTTATGTCCCGACCAGCCCAGCCCCCCCTCTCAGTTAGAACACATGCAGGGAACACTGTTAACCCCTTCACTGCCCCCTTAGCGTTAACCCCTTCACTGCCAATGACATTTATACAGTAATCAGTGGACATTTCAATTTCTGATCGCTGTATAAATGTCATTGGTACCAAAAAAGTGTTCGACATGTCCACTGCAATATCACAGTCCCTAAATAAATGTGATGTGTTACTTTCGCGCTCACTATATGCGATTAAATCAGTTATATGTGTGTTGTGACAGCAGCAGGTCTTGCGGGAATAGTTATCCGTAACTAATTTAGCAAATGTTTAGGCAAAGTGCTCAGTGCTGAGCACTTTGCTTAATATCACAGTCCCGATAAAAATCGCAGATCGCCGCCATTACTAGTAAAAAAAAAAGTAAAAACGCCATAAATCAATTCCCATAGTTTGTAGACGCGATAACTTATGCACAAACCAATCAATATACGCCGATTGCGATTTTTTTTACCAAAAATATGTATAAGAATATATATTGGCCAAAACCGATGATTAATTTTCTTTTTTATATATTTTTTTTTAAATATTTATTATAGTAAAAAGTAAAAATATATATATTTTTTTCAAAATCGTCGCTCTTTGTTTATAGCGCAAAAAATAAAAACCGCAGAGGTGATCAAATACCACCAAAAGAAAGCTCTATTTGTGGGAAAAAATTATAAAAATTGTGTTTGGGTACAGTGTCGCACGACCGCGCAATTGTCATTCAAAATGCGACAGCGCTGAAAGCCTAAAATTGGTCTGGGCAGGAGGGGGGTTTAAGTGCCCAGTAAGCAAGTGGTTAAATAGAATGAAGTGGTACAATGGAATAAAAAGATGAATAAAGACATGCCAAAGATGGAAATACAGTACAGTGCAGGCCTGACATGTTT
Organism: Glandirana rugosa; assembly: GCA_018402905.1. Taxonomy (NCBI): domain Eukaryota; kingdom Metazoa; phylum Chordata; class Amphibia; order Anura; family Ranidae; genus Glandirana; species Glandirana rugosa. The sequence continues at coordinate 163,125 of BLSH010472532.1, forward strand.
CGGGATTCTCCTTCATCAGAGGTAGCCTGGAGTGACCATTATGGGTCATTTTCTGAAATTACAGATATGCACATCGTAATAAACATATAAACAGTTATATATATATATATGCACATTACTCGCACTGGACAAGGAAGAAAGAGCATAAGACAGTTGCACTCACTCAAATAGCAATCAAGTCAAAAATAAGAGTATACATGCCCTTTCTTTTGACTTGATTGCAATTTGGATGAGTGTAACTGTCTTATGCTCTTTCTTTCTTGTACAGTGTGCACATATGTGCATATATATATGTTTAACTGTTTATATGTTTATTATTATGTGCATATCTGTAATCTCAGAAGATGACCCATAATGGTCACTCCAGGCTACCTCTGATGAAGGAGAATCCCGAAACGCATCAAGCCTGCACCGTACTGTTTTTCCATCTTTGGCATGTCTTTATTCATCTTTTTATTCCTCTGTACTACTTCATTAATTTTAATATGTATCAATAAACTATATTTTTTACATTATACTGTTACATTTCATATAGTTTAGTGCTGACATAGTCCCATCTTTGAGGGTTTTTTCTTATAAGTCCGTGCAGAGCAACATGAGAATTGATGTCTGCTAAGGGACCCGCATGGCAGATAGCTAAGAAGACATCCATTATACTACAAAATTAGAACAGCACAAAGCTGAAGGCTGTACACAAATAACTCCAAGAGATTGATATCTTTTTTTTGTTTAAATTGTGTAAGACATAACAGCATTAGAGGAAACTACATCTGATAACAAGCAGTCTCACTGTAAGTGGCTTAGACGTAACATTAGTAAAAGAGTCAAATATTTAATCTTATGTAATCTTTGCAAAAAAGTCCTGTAATTTTCCCGAAACCATGTATTTTTGTAGGCAAAACTGTCCCTATATTTTTTATTTGTAATTAACCAGATCCATATAAGTGTACTTGCACACAGCTGAGTACTGTCCACAATACATTTTTTTATTTGCAAAATATTTTTTTTTTATTGTGAACTACAAATTATATTTCTTGTTGGATACCAAAGATAATGGGCGTCATGTGGACCTCAGTTTTTTAAATCACTATTAAACATTCCCCATTCCATAGCATCCCTCTTTATCTATCTAGTTGAATAAAGCTGATCATACAGTATGCAAATTTCAGCCAATTCTTGAAGACCCAACTCAAATTCGCTTAGTAGGTGGCCCTGTCACCAATCTCCTAACCGACATCCTTTGAATGAAAAATTAAAGGTGCTGGATGTTTAACTCAACCTCCCCCCCCCCTTTTTATTTTATATTTCCATCCACCCTTTTTTATCTAGTGTGTCATAGTAGGCACAGAGGTACAGAGGTGTTGTTTTTGCCTAGTATAGGTTAAAAAAAATACTTTATGCAGAACCCCAAGTGCCATCAATTAACAACCCATTAAATTAGTAATGTATCTGAGCAAACTAAAGTTGTCGCCCCTGATAATGTCTGTGAGGACGAAACGCGCAGGCAGGAGTCTGATCACATGACGTTGCCACGCTCGATAGTCGGCCATCTTACCGGTTGGAAACATTGCCTATGCTATGAGGATTGACATGCAATTTTTATTACTATGTTTGTGAGTATTCTGGCTTCTCTCTTGTTTTTTAATAAATAACTTTGTCAGTAATACTGCGCAATGAAGTATTTTCTTGCCTATTCTCATACATTGATGCCTTGAGACCTCGTCCAAGGAGGATCGTATTGGTTCTTAAACCATCCATCATCTCACATGTGTGGAGAGCAGCGGTAGAGGATTCATAAGCGCTTTTGATTGCTTTTGATTAAGTGGTCCACCTGTTGGGGTAAGGGTCAGTATGAACTTTTCCTTTTGGTGGCGGATCCTTCCCAACACCTGTTTATGTGGACCTGCACTTATTGAACTTCTTTATATACAGTATCTCACAAAAGCGAGTACACCTCTCACATTTTTGTAAATATTTTATCCACTTCAGCCCTGGAAGAATTTACCCCTTTCCTGACCAGAGCACTTTTTGCATTTCGGCACTGCGTCACTTTAACAATTGCGCGGTCGACACTGTACCCAAACAAAATTGACATTTTTTTTCCCACAAATAGAGCTTTCTTTTGGTGGTATTTGATCACCCCCCTCGGTTTTTATTTTTTGCTCTATAAACAAACAAAGCGACAATTTTGAAAAAAAACAATATTTTTTACTTTTTGCTATAATATATATCCAAAAAAATATATAAAAAACAAATGTATTCATCAGTTTAGGCCAAAATGTATTCTACATATTTTTGGTAAATAAAATCGCAAAAAGTGCTTATTGATTGGTTATTAAAAGTTATTGTGTCTACAAACTATGAGAATTGATTTATGGCGTTTTTATATTTTATTTTTTTTACTAGTAATGGCGGCGATCTGCAATTTTTATCGGGACTGCGATATTGCGGCATACAGATCAGACACTTTTTTGGGACCATTGACAGTTATACAGTGATCAGAGCTAAAAACAGCCACTGATTACTGTATAAATGTCACTGGCAGGGAAAGGGTTAACCTGTATGGGCAATCAAGGGGTTAAATATGTTCCCTTACTGTGTTCTAACTGTCTGGGGGCTGGGCTGGAAGGGGCATGACAGATCTAACTGATCCCGATTACAGGGATCAGTAGATCACTGTCATTTCCCCATGTTTACATTGGCGGTTCCCCGTTCTGCCTCTGTATTAGGAGATCGTGGGTCGCCAGCGGATATCGAGTACGCCCGACCCGCGGCCACACTCATGCAGCATGCGGTGGGTATGAGAGCATGCCGGCAGCGGCACGCGCCCGCCTGCAACTGTGGCTGCATGAATCGCCATCTATTTACACACCGATTTGCATAGCGCTGCCACTTTGCAGCAGTAAATCTATGCGACGCGGTCGGCAAGTGGTTATTATATCTTTTCATGTGACAACACTGAAGAAATGACACTTTGCTACAATGTAAAGTAGTGAGTGTGCAGCTTGTATAACAGTGTAAATTTGCTGTCCCCTCAAAATAACTCAACACACAGCCATTAATGTCTAAACCGCTGACAACAAAAGTGAGTACACCCCTAAGTGAAAATGTCCAAATTGGGCCCAAAGTGTCAATATTTTGTGTGGCCACCATTATTTTCTGGCACTGCCTTAACCCTTTTGGGCATGGAGTTCACCAGAGCTTCACAGGTTGCCACTGGAGTCCTCTTCCACTCCTCCATGACGACATCACAAAGCTGGTGGATGTTAGAGAGCTTGCGCTCTTCCACCTTCCGTTTAAGGATGCCCCACAGATGTTCAATAGGGTTTAGGTCTGGAGACATGCTTGGCCAGTCCATCACCTTTACCCTCAGCTTCTTTAGCAAGGCAGTGGTCGAAGGAAGCCAGCCATGCAGACCAATTTGGTGTAGTGTGCGGCATATGGTCTGAGCACTGAAAGGCTGACCCCCACCCCTTCAACCTTTGCAGCAAAGCTGGCAGCACTCATACGTCTATTTCCCAAAGACGACCTCTGGATATCACGCTAAGAATGTGCACTCAGACTTCTTTGGTCAACCATGGAAAGACCTGTTCTGAGTGGAACCTGTTCTGTCAAATCGCTGTATGGTCTTGGCCACCATGCTGCAGCTCAGAACTTCCAGTGAACAGTATGAGAGAGTGAGAGTGATAGCACCAAATTTAACACACCTGCTCCCCATTCACACCTGAGACCCTGTAACACTAGCGAGTCACATGACACCAGGGAGGGAAAATGGCTAATTGGGCCCAATTTGGACATTTTTGTTGCAAGTGGTTTTGTTCGCTTTTGTTGCCAGGGGTTTAGACATTAATGGCTGTGTGTTGAGTTATTTTGAGGAGACAGCAAATTTACACTGTTATACAAGCTGTGCACTCACTACTTTACATTGTAGCAAAGTGTAATTTCTTCAGAGCTGTCACATGAAAAGATATAATAAAATATTTACAAAAAAGTGAGGGGTGTACTCACTTTTGTGAGATACTGTATATGAAGATGTCATATTTTTTTTTAATATCTGGACTATTGAACACTGTATAAGCGCTGCACTTATGATACATTGCTATTGCTTTCTATACCAGGAGAATTGTGCTAGCAGCTTTTCCATACTACTATTTGTGTTATTTTATGATTTTATTGAGCGCGGGTGTTTTTTTTTTTGCTTTCTTTGTTTTTTTTTGTAAACATTTAAACACATCACAACAAAGCTGCATTAACAGCAATCTTAGTTGGTCTACTTGACCGTGGTTTGGTTTCAACAGAACCCCTCATTTTCCACTACTTGATTAGAGTTTGAACGCTGCTGATTGGCATTCTCAATTCCTTGGATATCTTTTTATATCCCTTTCCTTTTTATACAGTTCTACTACCTTTTCCCACAGATCTTTCCCTATGACTCAGAATCCAGCAATGTCAGTGCAGCACTGGATGAAAGATGCAAGGTTCTGTCAGGGGTCAAGAAATGCATTGACCTTTTATGCACACACACTAATTACAAGCAAACAGATCACAGGTGAGGATGGTTACCTTTAATAGCCATTCAAACCCCTTTGTGTCAACTTGTGTGCATGTTATCAGGCCAAAATCACCAGGCTATGTAAACTTTTGATCGGGGTCATTTGGGTAGTTTCTGTTGTCATTATGATTTAAAAAGAGTAAACACAGTTGATTGATAATAAATGGCTTCAGTCAAACACTAACCATGAGTGAAAGAAATGTTTTTGGGTTATCATTCATATTCTCTGAAAAATGGCCAAGAAATCATAAATTCTGCCAGGGTATGTAAACTTATGAGCACAAATGCATATGAAATAAAACCGTAGTAGGTTCTTGTTTTACCTGGAGGAGTCCGGGTAGGATATCCAGGAAAAACTGGAGGTGGAAACACAGGTGGGTAGCCTGGTGGCACCTGTGGACCTAGTGGTGGAGGGTATTCTGGAGGATAAGGCAACCCAGGTTGAATAACTGGTCCTGGTTCCAGTCCAGGGATCAGTCCAGGACGTGACCAAGACACCGTGCACAGTTTACGGTATTCCTCTAGATAAAAACAAAAACATTATTAGAAACAAACTGTAAATACATTACCCTGAATTTGGATATTTAATTTCTACTTTTTCATTAATTTTCAGGTTTCGTTTTTTTATCCCTTCACCGCCACATTTGTGATTTATAGCAGTTTCTCTATTTTCACTGTGAAAATGTGAACAAGCAAATCATATTAGGCAGCAGCATATACAGTACATTGTTAACTATAAGATGAACTGTACATATATAATAGATATTTACAAGAAGTTAAGTAAAAGTATTTAAAGGGAAAGAATACTATCATTTTAGTGGGTAAATATTTTGAGTTTTCATTGTCAAGCTTAATTTAAAGCCATTTTTATATGACTTGCACAAGTTGAAATGCTTGCATGCCATATTTTTCCTACAGTACTAAACACAGAGATCTGTCGATTGACCATTAGAGGGAGCTCTGTATTTAGCTCAGACCCATTAACCGCATTGCTTAAAGTGTATCTTTTTTGTAGCTTTGGATAGAGCATGGAAGGGTTGCCAGCCCTGTCATATTCTATTACTGTCTGTGTCCCTGTTGAAGGAGATTCATCCTCTCTATTTGCTCTAACGACCATTGTCCCTGAGAAAGAGAAGTAATGGGAAATCCAAAAATTCACAGATGGCACTGGCTCAAAAATAAAACAGAAATCTTCAAATGGGAACACCTGCTCCCTTGACAATTGTCTAAAAGCGGATTTCCCTCACTTTGAATTTCCTTTTGCTTTCTGTTGTGTCTATGGTAAGGGAGGTGAAGAGAAATCTGCCTAATGGGATACAGATGGAAAAAACCTGATGGAGTTTTAACCATTCTCCACTATAGCCAAAATGAAAAAAGTGTATGTATGCGTGCATATTCAAGTGAGTGTATACCCAAGGTTTCTTTTTGCTTCATTTCACATAGAACAGGGAACCGAGACCCTGCCAGTTTAATTTTTTGCTGTCTTTGTCCTGTTGGCAAGAGTTCACTCACTTCCTTTTGTAAAGATGAAACAGGAAGTAAGGCAAACCATAGAGGTGGAAGGGAAGAAAACTGCTTGATTCCCCCATCACCACAGTCAGTGTTGATGGAGAAATCCCTACAGCAGGGCAGATCCCTGTTAGCAGAACACAATGATTACTGCTAGTGACTATAGCCGCAGGCAGTAATCACATAAATATCTGTCAGGATGGTTGTTGCTGCCAAAATTAACACTGACTTCCATTCACTTTGTACATATTTCCTCTTACTTCCTTAAGCTGGCTATAGATCAGGGGTCCTCAAACTATGGCCCTCCAGTTGTTCAGGAACTACAATTCCCATCATGCCTAGTCATGTCTGTGAATGTCAGAGTTTTACAATGCCTCATGGGATGTGTAGTTCCGCAACAGCTGGAGGGCCGTAGTTTGAGGATCCCTGCTATAGATGGATCGAATCTCAGCCATCCATCTATGGTCAGGCTAATTATACCCAAGTTGATCGATGAATCGACTTGGGTACAATTAGCCTGCCCATAGATGGATGGCTGAGATTCAATCCATCTATAGCCAGCTTAAGGGAGTAAGAGGAAATCTGTACAAAGTGAATGGAAGTCAGTGTTAATTTTGGTAGCAAATTTTGATTTAGTTTTAGTCTTAAGGCCCGTACACGCAGTACAAATATCGGCCAACAACGGTTGTATGACAGCCTGTTGTCCGATAATCCGACCGTTAGTACACACGATTTGACAGCCGATGTGCAATGATCGTCCAACAGAAGTTGTCTGAGAAGTCTAGAAAACTTTTGTTAGCCAACTAGACATCATCCGATTTTCGGCTCGTGTGTACAGAAGTTGGCCAAACAAAAGCTGTAAGTACAAACACGCATGCTCGGAATCCAGGAAGTGTTCGGCCGTGTAAACCTGCGTCCGTAATTCACAATTCACATGAACTTCCTCTTTATACGCTCGTAACTCGTCACTACGTTCGCCTTTGTCGGACGATTACTTTACTCACGTCAGTACGCTAGACAAAACCACCGTCAGCCAATTTGGACAAAAGTTGGATGTGCGGTCGTACGATCATCGGCGCGTGTGTACGAGGCTTTAGTCTTAGGACTAAAATGGCATTTTAGTTTTAGTCCCATTTTAATCTTCTGCAATTGTTTTAGTTTTAGTCGTATTTAGTCGACTAAATCTCCAGGACATTTTAGTCGACTAAAACCTAATGAGTGTAGTTAAATTGTAATGCATTTAAGCATTTCTCTACAATTTCATACTCATTATATACTGCTGGAGTGAAAAATCTAATATGTTATTATTTATAGTATTGAGGTATGAACATGCACTACAGACAGTTCATTTTGAAGTCAAATTTCAATTTAGTTTTAGTCTTAGTCTTTTGCCATTTTAGTTTTAGTCCCATTTTAGTCTTTTGACTAAAAAGTCATTTTAGTTTTAGTCGTATTTTAGTCATCTCAATTGTTTTCCTTTTAGTCGTATTTTAGTCGACTAAAATGGTATTAAGTTAGTCGACTAAAATGTTTTAGCCGGTTTTAGTCTACAAAATTAACACTGGCGGTAGTCCCTTTTTAGACAGCCCACGTTTGAAGATTTCCCATTACCTCCTGTTCTCCTGACTACTGTAACAATCTGGGTTTACCATCTCTCTCTTTTTTTTTTGACCAAAGTCGCTAACACACAGAGAGAAGATAAATCTGTCCAGTGGGGACACAGACTGGAATACAATATTGAGAGTTTAAATCCTTCCTCGCGATATCCAAAACTAAAACAAAAAGTTCTGGCTATACATACACTTTCACTTAAAGTGGAGTGCCAGTTCATACCTAACTGGCCTTAAAATGGTCTGTCCCATCCCCCCTCCTAACACCTATGCTAACTAATCTGTGCAAGAAAGAGGCATATACTTACCTGTTTTCAGGCCAATCCGGTCCGGTCATGTGATCTGTGCAGCTGCAGAGAAGAGCAGGGAGCACCAACAACATATGAGCCATTGAAGCCAATGGGTGACGTCACTGCTCCAGACTTTACTAGCCATTGTCGGAGAGCTCACTCCTCTCCCTGCAGCCACTGCTGGCTGACATAGGGGATCATGTGACCGGACTTGAGCAGCCTGAAAAATAGGTAAGTATATACATCTTTCTTGCATTGAATAGTTACCATGAGGTAACTATGAGTTGCCTTGACCTCATATTCTCCTACCTATGTACTCCATGTAACCTCTCCAACATTCCTTTTCCTCTCTCTGATCACCACCTTATTAGTTTCACTCTCTCCTTGTCTTCCTCCTCCTTGCCTTCCAGCTACCAAACAATCACCCATAGAAATCTTCGCCATCTTAACCCTTCTCTTCTTTTTTCTGCTACAGATTGTCTCTACGACAAAATCTCATCCTTGTCCTGCCCCATCCTGGCCACTTCTATATACAACCATCGACCTTCCGTTCCTCCTCCTTCTGTTCCTCTCTCACTTTGATTATTCCACCACTAGTCTCTCTCCTTTTCCTTACAACCTCTCCAATGTACCTCATGTATCCATCCTCTTATACTCCAGTTCCGTTGAGTATCAATGGAGTACCATTGATAAGTTACGTTCTTTCTACATATATGAATGGATAAAAAGTCCGACGAGTTCAGGCCAGTGTACTAGGGGATACAGTCGGTCGTCACCGACGTCCCTCTCCTCACTCGAGAGGCTGTTACCGATCATTTCAGACCTCGTCACTGCAGTGGGTAACCGAAGTTACCGAGTATACAACAACCACGAGGGAC